>CAJVPL010001886.1:0-11305 GCA_910591945.1 Ambispora gerdemannii
ATGGATCCCTTTTGAAAGATTTACCAATGTTGAATATCTTGCAAAAGGTGGTTTTGGTTCAATTTATAAAGCATCCTTGTTGGACGGACCATTAAAATACCCTTGCAGGTGGGATCATGAAGAGAATAGATTTAAACGAAATGACAAAGACAAAGAAGTTGTGTTGAAATCATTACACAATTCAAAACAGATTACATCCGAGTTTATAATCGAGGTAAAATGAACTCCTTTTAAGATATTATGGACTAACTAAAAACCCAGCTACAAATGAATACTCGATAGTAATGACTTATACAGAAGATGGCGATCTACGCACATATACCACCAAAAATTGAATTGGCAACAAATAATAGAATATTTAATGAGTTTTACTTCAGGGCTGAATAAGGAACTTGTGCATCGTGACTTTCACCTTCGAAATATATTAGTGTGGTGTAATGATGATGCTTTTATTGCTGATTTTGGACTTACCGGCCCAGCAGATATAGAAAAATCTGATCAAACAATTTGCGGAGTACTTCCTTATATGAGTCCAGAGGTACTAAATGGCAAATCATACACTAAAGCTGCAGAGATTTATAGTTTCGGGTTGATTATGTACGAGATTACCAAAGGTGAACGACCATTTAGTGAACGGTCATGATCACTATCTTGTATACGACATATATAACGGAGTACGACCGACAATACCAAATAACGTTCCCGGATGGTGCAAATTTATTATTGAAAAATGTTGGGATCCTATTCCAGAAAACTGCTGAGGAACTTGATAACTTTATCAAACCTTTCAACGGATATAATATAGAACCGAATACTTCATATTTTCAGTACTACAGCTCTTTATAATATCCTAATGAAGAAATTATTGAGTTCTTAAACTAGAAAAGCAGAAATATGAGGAAATGAAAGGGCAAAAAAGTGTTCCTATAAATACGAACAAAAAACAATAAATCCACTTCAATGCAGTTTTCACCAGTCGAGTCTTTACCAGAAAACTAATTTCAATTCCAACTGAGACAGGTACTTTTATTTTGAAATTCATATTAGCATTTCACAATAATCAAAATTCATATCAAATGTATAGGAATGTCAATTATCAATCTGTTTGTTCCAAACGAAGGTAAAATCTACATTTATATTTTTCCATTAATTTCTTTTATTCATTATCGTTATTATTTTTCCATTAATTTCTTTTACTAATTATTATTTTTTCCTTGTGTCCAAAACAGATTTCGATTTCAGTATACCACATGAAATCAAAGAAAATGTTTGATGAAACACTTCCAACAAAGTAAAAAATATACTTTAGACTTTATTAAATTAAGTTGACATTTATATATTTTATTAACTGTGCCTCAAGTTAAAGCACAACAACCAAACAAAATTTATTATTTATATTTTTTATTCGTTTAACTGCTATAACGACATTAGATTAGAAATTTTGAGTTTATATTAAAGCAAAATTCGATATTGATATCGATAATATCGCTACGTATCGGTATATCTTCATAGAACTTAACATATTACGTGTAAGAATTCGCATGAAAATGCCAGACACATTACACCCAGTGTTGTACTAGACTGGACAGTTTAGTCCAATGTCCAAAAAAATCATGTCCAAGAATCATTAAATAAAATATATTTTAAAACAAAAAAGAAAATGAAATTTTTTATTAAATGGTAATATTAATTCTTTAAAAAGAGATGATAATTCCCATTTTGCATATTTATTAACTGCAGGATGAGTAATATCTTCTATAGAAGTTTCTTCTTCTATATCTTCTCTTTCAAATCGATCGTTGCTCTTCTTCTTTTAGCATATCTGCTCACCCAGTAAATAATTATCAAAATCTCCCTCAAAATTCACCAATTCATTAAATGTACCAATTATCAAAAAATAAGTACTGTGATTTGCCTTTGTTTCTACTGATCCACTTCCAAAGATTTCAACATCCAGTTATTGAATTCAAGTTATTTTAATATGATTTGATTTGTCTCAACAAAATAAATCAATATTAACAAACAAAGTCTGAATTCAATAATTAGATGTTGAGATATTTGAAATCCGTAAGCTGGATTTACTTGGTTTCTATTGACTCACCCCCATGTAATGAATATCACAAACGAATTTATAAAGCTGAAAGGTTTAGTGGAAATAAAGACAGAGACAGTCAATATCTTGCAAAACCTGTTTTTGCTCAATTTATTAAAAATCTGGTTGGATGAACCATTAAAAGACGAGTGGGATCAAAAGTGTAAGCATATTGCTTTTTGTTTTGTTTTTCAATATAATTCACTTTCTCAAAATTAGATTCAGGTTGCACTTACGTATTGTCTTAAATATCACGGAATAACTAAAAATCCACATGAAGACGAAAAGAACACAAGCAATATCGATACTTTTTAAATTTCACAATGAGCACATAAACAGACTGTTAACTAATATAGCACCAACGAACTTATTTAACATACGATTAAATACATCAAATCGAAAAAATTTTCTTTGAACGTAATAAAAAGTTGCGGGAAACGCGACAAATTACATATACATAAATATGATTTCGATACAGTTTTTAGCACGGCACTACACGCATAAGCACAGACTGTCAAATTTCCTGTTAAAAAGCCATATTCGAACCGTGTTTATGTGTACGAAATTTATACCATTTCGTACCATTTATTCCTTGCAATTTCCGTAGATCCTACTTGATTGCATTGCTTAATCAAGCATGATTATGACTCACTTTCACTTCAATTTCAATTGTACAATAACAAAAATTATAAAGCAAGAAAAAAAGATAATTGGAAAACTAGCAATAAGATATCAAGAAACTTAATTCTCCAAACAGCAAAACTATAATGTGGTGAATTTGAGTCCATAATCGCTCCCTTTTCATAAATTTAATCATAGTAATAGCGATAGCTATTAATAATTGATCATCGACACTACGTAGTACTCTTTCATCCAAATACATTCATTAAGGAAGCGATTGCAGAAAGATGTCAATTTTCAATGACTGTTTTTCGATTATACTTACAATTTTGGAAAAGAAATATAATTTAATCAATATAAAGAAACCAAAAATGTTTATGAATCTACCTTGTATTTTCTAAATATTACAATTTCTCTCCATTATTCTCTTTTTTTTTGATTTAAATGTTACTTGGTCAATAATTTAATAGCATATGCAAATAAAAAACTTTATTTCGAAAAGCTAAATATATAACTGATTTAGAAAATTTTATTGCTCCAAAAGATTCTCATTAACTTTTTATTCTTCTCAAATTTTCGAAATTTTGATTTTGACTTAACTTAATATATATAAACTTTTACTACTAGCAATAAGTTGACTAAAAAATTGCAAGCTGCTGAATTTGTTCGGTATACCGCGATTTTATTTCTCATTTATAGGAAATAACAATTTAACGATATAATACATTTGGACAAAATTAGTCATCGCTAAATCGAACCTGACTGCGTTAAATGTACAGTCTTTAAACAAGAACCAGTAATTTCGGTTCAAGCTAGAACAAGAACCATTAATTTTTGGACTTAATTAAAACAATTATTATTTTTTTGACTAATAAAGAATACACAAATGATGGGAAATCGAGAAGAAACTTATATAAGAAACGAAATTCTTTTATTATAAGAAAAATATAAGGTTATGTGCTTTTAAGACTGAAGCATTCTAAGGTCTGTTAAATAATGGACTTTCGTATCTAGAGACAAACAATTTATAGTGTGATGATGCTGAAGAATGTGTGGCTCGAGATGCAGTAATGAATAGAATAGTTCTTAACTGTCAAACGACAATTTTTTTGTTCATCCATTTCGTGTAACTTTGCGCACACAAATTTGCACTACATGTTCTATTAACGACATTTGTCAAACGTATAATATTGATATACACGTAATCCACATAGATACCAGCTCTGTGCTTATTCCTGAGTCTTGATGTTTATGCCACTTTTGCTGAAGCTCGTGCAGCCATTGAAAGATATGCAGCACAAACCAGCACCGTTATAATTATAAGGCGGCGGTTATAGATAGGCTTTTTCTATAAAAAGCAAGGAAAATATGCCGGAAAAAAGACGTACACTGCCAAATGCATTTGCTATTTGCATGAACTACATGTATCACAAAATCGATGTATGCACGACCATTGCCGTAATTTGTTTGTCGTTCATGCATTAAATTAAACCTAGCGCTAGCGCAGCAGTATATCGATACAGTGAAACTTGATAAGATAAAGTGGGGTCTAAGATAAATTTTTATGTCCACAAAATATAATTAAATTTACCTCTATAAAAAAATAACCAGCCTGGAGACTTTATCTTATGGAGTTTCACTGTGTACGTATACATGTACGACAAAGATCCTTTATCAGACGCAGTTCTTCAATAAAAATCAGATTATTCAACTAGCCCAGATTGAATTTGTGAGGAAATACAAGTTTTTAGCTAGAAATCTACATGAATGCATTGTTATCGTTATCGTTAGGGTTCTTTAAAGAACAATATCGAAGTTTCTATCATTAATCAGGATAATTGTTTGTACATGTAATATATCATGTACGAAATAAAGTGTTTGTTGTACACTTACAAATGATTCCTGTACAGAAGAAGATTTTAGAAATGCACGAAAAAAAGTTCTTTCTCCCAATCATTTTCATGTACTAATCTATCAGGCAGGGGTCCTGTACGAGCTGCATCCCATATAAAAATGATACAAATGTGTTCGGCTGAAAATGCGTCAGCGTTGGGGTATCAAACCGTTTAATAAGTATTTTTTAAATATTGTATTGTAAACATGAATTCAATATTTGCAAAAAAAACGCGAACCAAAATCAACAGATAACGTGCCGATTATAAGGAAATTATTTTATTCAAGTATACATGTATATAGAAGTAAAATCCTTTATTTTTTCGGGTCCCTGTGAATTAATTAATTAATTAATTACAGCATTTAAGGCAAATCGCCGTAAATTGGCGAGAAATATCATACAAACAAAAATGCCAATGATTGATTACTGTTTGGAACATGAGCCGTTGATTTCTTGAAAAGAAATGTCATTTACTATTATCATTTGAGTAACGTATATCTCCGAAAATAAGCTATCATTTTTGACATCGTTTTACTCTTCAAAACATTGAGGGTAGCTTATTTTCGAAGGGTGTTTGATTTATTAGTAATCTTAATCAATCTGTGTCAGAATTATAGATGGGCTAAATGTCTTAATAAATTTAAGCACTATTAAAATTACGGCTGCCGAAAATTTTACATAGATGCCAAAATTAATTACGGCATCTATAGTCAGAATCTGATATTGGGTAGTGTGAGGTTTGAGAGGACTTATATAATCTACTTTGAGTAATTAATGCAACCATTTTTAAAAAATGTGAATACGATAATAAAATGTGAACTAAACTAAAAAAAATTGATGATAGCTTATTCTCGGGATATGGCATCTATATCGATTTTAGGCTGAAAACAATGGGGGTACTTATTTTCGGAGATATACAATAGCCAAATACCGTATATCTCCGAAAATAAGCTTCTTTTTGCACAAATGTTAGACTTAAAAATATTTTTTCCATTTTAGACTGTGTAACTTATTCATGGGTGTTAAACTACAATTTTATATTATAGGGAGGAATTCAAAGTTAGTGAGTTTATAGATTTTAGTATTGCTATCATTATAATCATTTTTTTGATATGATGATGTGATCAAAAAGATAGGGAATAGCTATTTTTGGTGGTTGCTTATTTTCGAGATATACTGTACGGTGTTCATCTATAAATATAGCACATTTAATTTCGATTTTTCTTATATAAATTTTCATTTCTTTTCTTTGAAAGAATTTTCGCTACTTAATTTTCATTGCGAACATACGATACCTGAAATTTCATACTTAATAAAATGAACCAACAACCGTAATGAAAATTTACGATATCTGAAATTTCATATTTAACAACAAACGTAATGACAATCATCACCTCGCAATCGCAATAATAACAAAACCGTAATCGCAATGACAACCGTAGTCGCGATCACAACCACGACCACAAACTCCTCGCCGAAATAATAGTCGTGAGGTCATTGAAAGTTGTTCCATTGATAATGTATTGCACCATGTTTACATGTACTGCTGGTATATGTAAAACATGATGCAATACATTATCGATGGAACTTCTTTCAATGACGACTATTATTCCAAATCAAAATGACACTCCAAATATACCATTTGAGAACTTATCGTGTACAAACTCCTTCTGTTTTGTTCTGCCTTTTTATTCTGTTACATATATACTTCAATCCATCGTGTTATTTCCTTTAGATTCACATCTTTCAGTATTATCAGTTAACTCAAAGACTTTTAAACCTCAGCAAATACCATTTGATTCGATTCAAATTCATCATCATCTCGATTACATATTCATACGCTACGCTCTTCAATTAGTTAGTCACCTCTATGAGTATTTATATAATTAATTTTGTATCGACTTCACTCGTTTAATCTTACAATTATTTGATTATTAATATCCTAAAATGCGCTAAATCTAATGAACACACTCAACTGATGTTTACGAAAATGTGTTAATTCAATAAATATTATTGGTTAAATAACTAGCATGTTAACAATTATATGGTAAAAATTATTCCGACATTACTTTCTGTGCGGACTGTATATACTCTGTTTCAATACTGTTTATTAATACGAAATATAATTATTAGTATGAAAAAGACTGTAAAGTTTTTATGTAAATTATCTTGGTCAATATTTAGTGAGGTTTTCAATGATTTGAAAGTCCAATGCCTAAATGTTCGGTAATTACTATATGGCGCATAACTCTAAATTCATCAAACGTTTGTATTTTATAAAATGTATAAACTTCTTTACTAATAAGTAAATACAAAATTTAATCCTTTCTGAGCATATTCATGGATTAAATTTTGAATTTACTTCTTAGTAAAGAAGTTTATCCAGTTTATAAAATAAAAGCGTTTTATGACTTTAGATTTTATGCATCATAGCGATCTCTTTTTCAATATTCAAAATAATATATTCATTGATTTCATTCGAATCAATTATCCTCATATTCAATACTTTCCCCTTTTCCAGATGTTTGTGCAGTTATTATTATTAATAAATGAAACAAAATCTATCTTTGAGTCAAGCCAATCAATTCAACTTCATATCCTATTTGGTTTTGTATAGACTTGAATAATATTCATTATTGTTTTAGTAGAGATAAAATTCTTTAAATATATTTGTTCGAATTTTTTGATTTAAAATTAAATACCAATAAATCAAAACTTCTAGTTGCAAATACTCGTCCCTGAACGATAAAATAGAAACTTTATGCTTCTCAAATTATCAACATCTCTTATGGTGAATTCATTGTATCGAATTTACTGATTTGCTAATTCTGGAATGATGCTTCCCCTTTAGAAAACCCAATTAGAGAACGAAGTTTTCCATAGCGATACGTATAGCAAGGTAACGATAAGCGAATTCTGATTACTTAAGATACAAAATATGGAATGCAAGCGAATTTCTCGATAACGCGAATTACACAATCAATACAAAAATGACTTTGTATGTCTCAGAATCAATTTGATTTGAAAGAAGGATGTTTCCTACAAACTAAGAATATCTCTGACGAACACTAAAATATTTGATAAGAAATCATCCTATAATTTCAGCAAACCATTATTTTGATCTTCAGTTATTTGGCATTTTTTCAAAGCGTCCAGTAGTCGCTCTATGATAATATTAAATACTAAAACTATTTGAACGCTATTTACTTCTTAACGTATGACTTGCAGCGTTGTTATCCTGACATATGACCAACATGTTGGGTTTCACAGTTACAACACAATAATAAAGCTAGATCGTTAATTCTAGGATAGGAATCGATTTTAAAGACAAAACCAATTAATAATGATAACGATAACGATTATGCATAAATCGTGTAAATAATTGGAAAATCATGCAAATGTTACAACACACGACAAACTACGTACACTGTCATGTTATATTGATAATAACCAAGAAATTATTGCCTATCGCTATATAGAGTTTAATAACTCTGATAGTGATATTAACACCAAAAGTAACTGATATTGATCCAAATTTGAATGATAAGATATTATGAAACAACAGAAAATAGATGTAATGAAACGGATACAGAATCTCAGTCTTATGACAATACTTCAATTGTTCCTATAGTAACTTTACCACGTAGTATCTCTACGAATTCAACTAATCAAAGTACAACTTCAACTATTCCAATGAAAAGGGAAAAAATCAACATGCAATGAAAAACAAAACTAAAGACCAGTTATTCATCGCCGTCGTCATCGTTATTGATGTCTTCGTCGTCGTAATTTGTGCTCGAGAATCGATTTCTATCCCTATTATTGTTGCAAAATAACCTGAAACTGCTTCTACACAAAGAATTAGTCCCTTTAATTCATTCCAAAGTATTAAATAAATCGGACCGATCAATTATAAACGCCAGTACTTTGCCATTTCAAAAGGTGCTTTTTCTTATTTTAAAAAATCCATTTCCTATAATGGTAATTAATATGTAAGTTTAATAAGATGATAATAGAAAAATGAAATTATTTGAAATAATAAACACGCAGAATAAACTTACCGTACGGCACTGACTACAGTACTCCTGACTATAATATAGGACCCGGGTACGATACATGAATTTTTCTTTGAAAATCTTTTGCACAAAGCTTGCAAGTATACTGGTGCACAGAAGAGTACATAAGCAAAATCTTTGGATCCTGTGACCAAATTCGCCAAAAATTGGGTGTATCTAAAATATGCTGTTGTTCGAACTGCAACTTTGAACTTAATAGAGATATTAATGATTATATCAGTATTTAGATGACAGATCATGAGATTTTGATAATAATAGAATACAAAACAGGACTTTGCTTCTGTTAATCATAAAAAATTTCACATAGTCTTGAATAGCTTTGAGATGCATTATTTTCTAACTACTTTATTATTTTTTTTACAAATATATGAAATATTAAATTTAATTTAGGTAGTGTTTGATCATTACTAAAATTTCATCTTTAAAATTTCATTTTAATATCAATTTTCTAATTGTCTTTTTTACTAATTAATAATGAAATTTCATAAATATTTCTGATATTAAATTAAACTTCTTCATTAATAAAAAAGTAAAATGTAGTTTTTTAATGCCAAAAAATCAGATTTAGTAAAATTTATCCAATAAATTTGAAACATAATATTTTATAATTTACTAATTTAATTAAACAAAATATATACTATTTTATTTATTAAAACTTGACAAATTAAATTATGAAATAGATATTATATTTCAAAGTTATTGAAACAAACTTTTTTAATTTTTTTATTTTTAAAAATGAACTATCATTTTATAACTTACTTAATTAATTTATATAAAAATAAAATCACATATATAACTGAACTTTAATAGAATAGTAACTGAATTTTTGTGAAATTTGATCTAATAGATCATAAAATATAATACTTTAAATTAAAATAAGTTATTTTTTTCAAAAAATTAGCAACTTTAAAATAAATTATCAAAATATTTTTGTAAAATTACTATTATTGAATTTATTAAAACTAGATAAATTAATAATAATATATTTTAATTTTGTAATTTTGAGCAAAAAAATAAAAAATTAATATAATAACTTTGAAATATAATTCCTCTATTAAATTTGAATAAAATAATATTATTTAATTTATTGAAATTATACAAATTAAATAATAATATTTTTATTTAAATTGAATTTGTAATTACAAAATATTATATTCCAAAGCTATTATATTAATTTTTTAATTTTTTTGCTTAAAATTACAAAATAAATATATTATTTCCAAATATATTATTATTATATTTATCTAATATTAATAAATTCAATAATAGTAATTTTATAAAATATTTTGGTATTCATAAATTTTTGAAAAACTTATTTTATTTGAAATACTTATTTAAAATATATTTTATATCTTACAAAATCAAATTCTACTAAAATTTAGTTTTATTTTTATTTAATTTGATTTTGTAAGATATAAAATATTAAAAATAAAAAATTTGTAAATAATTTTCAAATATAATATTTTATAATTCAAAAATAATAATATTATTATTTAATTTATTTAGTTTTAATAAATTATAGTTATATATTTTATCTGAATTATATTAATGAATTATAAAATATTATGTTTCAAAGTTATTAGATAAATTTTTTAAATAAATATTTATTTACTAAAATTTTATTATAACCAAACTACAAATTAAATAAATACTCATATACTTTAAATAAATTTTTTTATAATTTTTAACTAAAAAAATATTTATAACTATTAATATAATTCAATTTTTGTTAAATTTGTAAATATAATTTTATTTTTTATATTTTAATATTAATTTTTTTATAATAAATAATTTGTTCTTAAAAATAATAATATTTATAAATAACTTTAAAATATTTGATATTTGAATAATATATTATTTGTAATAATTTAAAAAAAATATACAAATTATTTATTTTTAAACAAGTATATTAATAATAAATAAAAATTCTTGTTTTTAAATTAAATTATTATATTAAATAAATTAAATTAATTATAATTATTATTTGATATAATTTTGCTAGTTCTATAAAATAAGTTCAATTATTTAATTATTATTATTAAATAATAAATATAATTAATAATTACTTAAAATTTATTTGAATTAAAAATTTGAAATATTATTATATAAAAATTGAAATTATAAATTTATAATAAAATTTATAGTATATTTTTTTTATATATTGGTTTAGCTCTATTTTTTCAATAAAATCTAATTTAATAAAATTAATTATAACTTTGATTATTATTGTTAATTTTGATATAAATATATATTTAACTTGAAATACTAATATTAGTTAATAAAATTATATAAAGTAATGAGATATTATAAGAAAATTTTGTTTAATATATTATTATAAAGCTATTAAGTTATATATTTACTATTTGTTATAATTTTTAATAATCAAATTAATAATTTGATATAGAAACTATATTAGTTAATAAAAATTATCAATTTTTAATTAATTAAAATAGTATTATTACACATTTTTCACTAATAGAGTAATTAACTAATAAATGTAAACAAGGATTGGGAGAGATAATTAAACAAATATAAGAGAAATATAAAAATAATATCTAAGTCCTATGCCAATTTCTACTGAAATTGTTATAGTTTGAGAGAGAAAAAGAATAAGATAATAGT
>CAJVPL010001887.1:0-11299 GCA_910591945.1 Ambispora gerdemannii
TTTATCCAATAAAATATGAGATATTTATAATCCAATAATATTAAATGTTATAACGAAAGGTCATTATACAACAATATTTAAAATACTGGAATTCAAATCATAAATTAACTCAATATTAAAAATTTTAATGGAAATCATTTTTTAAATATCTTGTATCAATTGATTTTATTACAAATTTTGTGAACTTAAATTTGTTTAATTCATTTAATCAAAATAAATATTCTTTGTATTTAAATCACAAAAATTGGTTGAATATTAAGAAAAATATAAGCATGTAAAATTGATTGATTTTTTTGATATTTTTTTAAAATTATCAATATTGATTAGAGTTAGTAAGAGTTTTTCAAATATTCAATTTTTTCATATTAATTTTGTCACAATCAGATCCAGAGAATTCTTTGATAAGTATTTGATGTTTTTTATTAATATTTTTAATAAAATAGAAATCTTTAAACAAAAATAATCTTGAAAAATTAATTTCAATAAAATTTTTAATTGATTAACTTATTTTTGCTATCAATCAAAAATACTAAAATTACTTGTTAACTATAATTAGTACTTTTAGTGTGAATTTATTCAAAGAATGTTAAAGTTCATTGTTACTAGTGAGCAAATTTTTATTAGCTATTCAATTTTGGTCACATGATTGCAATCCTGATCGGATTTTATATATAAAACGTGTAACTATCTGGCTTTAAGCGCAAATTGAGAATTGGTTCTACAAGTAAATTTTTTCAAATTTTAAGAGTGAGAATTTTTTATTCAAATAATTCTATTTTAATAATAAATTTTATTTAAATAAAGTTGCTCGGTTTAACTGTTAAAAAAATTTAGATTTCCAGACAAAGAAACAAACTGTGTTACTTACGCTTGAATGCTAAAATTTGTTAGTTTACGGAGTTTCTTTTACATCATTCGATTTTATATCTTTCCGGTTTGTGCGACCTGCCACATTTGTGTATCGACAATAATTTTTATTATTGTTAATATCAAATTTTCATCTTGTTATTGTTTTATGATTATAGTTATAAATAAATAAAATAGATTTAGAGGATTTTGTTTAATTAATTTTTAAGTATATACATACAGACTACACAGTAGATTTTTAATGATGATGATGAAATCCAATATAAAGAGATTAATTATGATGATGAAATGAAGGTAAAAAGACAAATATAAAAACAAGAGTTGCGATCTATTTTAAAATAATAAACAATGCGAATATTATTAAAGGTTTTATTTATTTTTTATTTATGATGATGAATTTATGTTTAATGTTTGATGATGATGATTTGATTGATGGATTATTATTACTATTATAATAGTATAGAAAAAAAATGTTTTACAAATACAGAAATAAGAAAAATAATAGTACTAGAAGTAATGATAGTGACAGTAATAAATAAAGTAATATGAATTAAAATAGATATATAGTAAGTCAAAATTTTGGATAAAAAGTATATAGGAAACAAACCAAAATAAATAACATAGATAATAACAAAAAAAAGGATAACGAATGATTTTTTGGGAAGGAAAGGATAAATCAAAAATATGACGAATGATTTTTTGGGATGAATAAAAAAGGATGTCGGCTTTTTTTGGGGGAAAGGGAAGGATAAATAAATAACAGCGTGAATGTCACGCTGATACGCTATGTTAAGGGAAAAAAGTTCTTCGTAAGATAAATGTATGTATGGTGGTAGTATTTGGATAAATAAAAATGAGCTTGTGTGTAAAAATTTAAACTCAAAAGAATGCAAAAATATATATAAACGAATGAATGAAAAAATCCCTGAACCCAAATTAGACAGAAAGAATAATAGTCTGTATTTTTGATCCGGTGATGCTATATTGTAATAAAATGAAAAACGTATGGCTCTTGATCAATGTCTCTCCAAAAATCTATGCACAATAAATTATAGACGTCCCACAAAAAACTTTTCATCTCCAAATCCGATTCATCTTTATCGAATCATCGTAAAAATGAAACGCGTGATTATTTTATTTTCTTCCCTCCAATCAATAGTGTATATATATTATATCATTTCATTGGGTATTCCGCCACCACCATTTTTCGAAACTGGCATTGATGAAGATGCAGAAGGCGATATATTACGCTCATTCATCATCATCATTTCTTCCAATTCACGATGTTGTTCATTAAAAACTTCGTACATAGAGTCACGCTGCGTGAAATTCCGCACGGTCAGTCTTCTTTGTTTACGTAATTCGCGATCACTCAAGTTATCATCATATGATTGATGATTATTATTTGCAAATAACTTTTGTTGGGTATTAGCATACTGAGTAGAATCACTGTAATTTGATTTTTGTGTTGATGACGTATTTTGAATTTGATATGATGAATTATCATGGGTATTTAGAGCTGAGTTCGAATGAAGTAAGGCTAAATTAGCACTTTGTGGGTGTGGTGATTGTGGAGCAGAAGAGGTCGAGTATCCGGGTATGGGTGATTGACGTGGACTATTTTGATTCATGTTCGGGTCTTCGCCAGAAGATTCACTCTCAAGGTCATCGTCTTCCATTTGTAGTTCTAAATCATTGACTTCGTCGTCATCGTCATCGCTACGATTTAATGTTTTAACTATGGGTAAAAAATAGTTAATTTAGCACAATATTAAAAACCATAATAACTAAGAAATTTTCGATATTTCTATAATCAAACTAACTAACCAGTCATTTTTCGTTCTAATCCAACCACAGAATCTGGCGCATTATCAAGATAATGTACACTATTTCGATTACTCCTACCTGACAACTCATCACGAATATCTCGTCGACGCATAGCCGATTTTGGTGATAATGCAATTATAGGGTCTTCATCGGATGCAGGATCTTCAGGATTGGCAATCGAATTAGTAGAAACCTTGGTGTGTATCGGTGTAGTACGTAACGAAGAAGCACTAGGTCTTCTGTTATTATTGGTGTGACTCACTGTTTCCGGTTCTTCAATGCTTCTGGGTGCTGCTAGACCATCTCCATCGATAAAGAAGATATACTCGAATTCCGCCATGAATAGACTGAATACTCCGGCTGGAATACCCAAGGTCGGCGAATAGACAATACCAATATTGCGTACTGTCATTTTATTGATATCTGAATTCTGAACTACTCTTATTAAGTGTCCGGTAAGAGTGCGAAGTAGTGTATAATTTGCTAACGGAAGTGAAGAGACAAGGCGACCAAGTTCATTTACACGGTCCCGTCTTTCGAGAAGGTCTGGTTCATTATATAATAAACGTAAAAAAAATTATAAGTCCAAATTTAATTGGGAAATTAAGTTAAATAATAAAAATAGGACATTTTTATTTTATGCCACTGGTTAGATATAACCAATAATCATTTATAATCAAACCATGCCCTTACCCTAATTTTATTATACTATAACCAGTGGCAAATTAAATAATAATTCTAAAAATAATAATAAAATTACCAATGACATTGACAAATTCCATATGCAATTCACGGGTCAGCACACTAGTCGGTAATTCTCTCAGGTATGCTTTCAAGACTCCAGCAACCGCATGCACATCATAATATTCGCCCTCAGCTAATAGATTTACATCACCCTCTGTATTAAATCGTTCGCGCAATATTTTTATCGTGGCACTTGAGCCACTCAATCGATAAATTCCTTCCTCAAATGCAGCATTCTTGGCATCCAGATATTCAATACATCGATACACGACAGCTGGAAGTTCATATCCATCTTTTATTCTTGCCACAGAAATTGCTTGTTCCAGCGGAACACCAAACACAACTCGACTCTGATCTGGAACAATGTCAGGTCGATGTTTCTTTTCGTCTTTTCCTCCGCCAAACATCGATTTACCAAAGAAAGTCATTCTAACACCTTTTCGATCTTTGTCTTTTCTGTCTTCTTCCGCTCGCCGTGTTACTCCATTCGAAGGAAATACAGGTAATAATGTGGTAGCACCACCACCTGCCGCTAATGATGATGATGGTTGCTGTTGAACCGGAGAAACTTCTTTTGGTTCGGGTGTCCCAGCCCCTAATCTCGTAAGATTATTACTACTATTATTGTCAGCCTCCATCATACTTACACGTTTGTTGGATTGATTATTTGTAGACACAGCTAATCTGGATTGTAAATATGATGCATCTTGTTGCTGCTGTTGCTGGAACAGCGAATTATGATTTGTTGGTAGACTAACAGATAATTGAGAACTAAAACTTTGAGTTGATGCTACTGAAGATGTCACATGATGAGTTGGAACGTAGGCTGAGTTGCTGTTACTTGATGAAACTTGCGCACCCGAAATAGAATCATGATTAGATTCTCCATCCGCGTTGTGATTTTTCCTTGATATCGAATCACTACTTCCTTTCTTTTTCGTGGGAGAAATATTACTCTCTTGTCGTATTTCTTCCCTGGCTTGCTGCAACACCGCTTCGCTAACAATCAGCTTATAATTATTTTCATCACGTCCAAGTTGCGAAATTGGCTGTGCATTAATCTTTTCGATGTTTTGTTTGGCGAGTTTTGTCGCCTTTTCTTTCCCACGTTTTCTCGTCTCTTGATGATCAGCCTCACTTACATTCACATATTGTAATAGAGCATTGACCCACTGATCTCTCTCGGCATCACTTTCAGCACATAAAACGTGTCTATTTCCTTTCGAGCTTTGCTTCGATTCCAAAATCAGGAACGCATGACGGTACGAATTTTCGTTGCCCGTTTGATCGGCATCAATAGGGGTGGTGGATTGTTGACGACCAATTTGTGCATTCGTTAGTCGAATAGTGCCCAATTGATGACCATCTTTCGATTCGTAGTATTCTAGCATGGGGCTTTTCAATACAAAGTAGCGCGTTTTCCAACCACCAATCTTTTTACCTCTTTTTGTCAAATATCCTTCTTTATGACCCATCGCATTCTAAACAAGCGAAAATTTTTATTATTTTTTATATAGATAAAGAAATTTCTATACGAATAATTAATAAGTAAATAAACTCACTGAATACTCCTGCTCATCTTGTTCAACAACGTCTGTACTCAAAAATTCACATAAATCTTTAGAATCTTTGAGTGGTAACGAAATAATATGCTTTAAATAATTTTCAAGTGCCAACTTTCGCTGATCAACTTTACTTGGTGCATTATTAGAAAAGAGATTCTTGTCAGGCAATTTGCCAATTTTTAGGCTACGATTTTGACGTTGTTTTAACTATAAACAAACAAACAAAAATAAATTATTCAAAATACCAAATTAGAACTTATTACTTTATCGTTGTATTTTGGAAAACTCACCTTAGCGTCCAAAGCCAAAAAATCAGAATACAATTTTTCAACTCTCCATAATTCTTCTTCCATTCCGATAATAATTCCGTCGTGTACTTTTGCTCGTCCAACCGAAATAACAAAGGCTAACACCTCTTTACCTTTTTCATTTGTTTTGATATTACTGCCTTCAACCCTCACCGAGATTCCAGATATGGCATCAGATGATATTAGTGTTGGTGTATCAGAACGCTGTAGACTTGGTCTTGGTGCGCTTTGATCTTGTGCCGTGGGATGCTGTTGTTGCTGCTGCTGTTGTTGATGAGATGTTTGTGATTGAGATGGTGAGTTTCGCGGGGGACTTGATTGCATTATAGGTCGTCTTGCTGGAGGTGATAATGAATCATTAGTAAAGGTATTTGAGGAAGTCAATGAGTGTAAATCATTCATGGAAAGTTGGTTTTTTAAATGATGTTTTCGACCCTCGGAATTCGGTATTAATGCTGATGGTGTTTCGATAGCTAGTAAAAGTGGAGATTGACCTTCTTCCACTGGCAGTGAATTTGATTTCATAAATACAGCACTATTTCGATTTTTTTTCATCGCCGGCACACCCAAAGATTCTTCTGAATTAGATGGATAAGTAAATACCGGATCATTACCATTAATATCTCCAGATTGTAGATGATGATGTGATATTTGCAGGTCATTCGGCATTGATACTGTAGAAATACGTTTATTTTGATTTTGTGACATTGATTCAAAAGACTTTGCATGTTTCGGGAATTTTAGATAATTATCACCGCTAACACTATTATTGTTGGTATTAGCACCTTCAGGTGTTGAAAGCAAAGTGTTTAGATTTGGCACGCTATTTATGTGTGTCAGAGATCCCGTACTACTGTGTTTATGATTTGAATCACGTGTCACAGTATCTGTTGTGATGGTAGAACTCATCTCATTGGTAGTGTCTTCTCGAATCGCTACTAACTCATTAACTGGCAATGAGTGAGTATGTAAGTGTCCATTTCTATGAGTTGAATCTTTGAAAGTTTTACTAAATGCTGGATTATCCCGAACGATATTATTTAAGTGGCCCGATTCTTTTTCATCGCTTTCACGCCTAGAATTATGTGAATCGGTAGAGAAATGCATCATATCGTCGTTCTCTTCATTTACAATTTGGTTATTAAATGAAAGGACTCCAGGTGGAGGCCCGGATCTCGGTGACTTAGGTAATCCAAAGTTTACTTTATTGTTACGCGGTGAAGTGGGACTACTGGACTCATCACTATGAACGGAATTTTTTCGAGGTGGTAATTGACTTAGTCGATGATTTGCTATTTGATTTTCTTTTGATTGACTATTATTACCACTACCAGGGAAAGTCGGCGAGGCAGTAGTGAATTGAAAGACAAGAGAATCCTCGAATTCTGTACCATTCGTGTCATTGCGCTTGTGTCGAGTTCCTTCACCACTACCAGAAGATCCGGATGATTTAACCGACGTAGGTGACGAAGGATTTTGTTTTGGTGAAGTTTGTGACGATGATGATAATTGTTGTGTACCATTCATCAATTGAGTGATTAGATTGGGAGATGATGATGATGATTGGTCACTATCAATTGAAATTGGGGTATTTGAACGACTATCGATTCCTTCCTCTCCATCTCCTCCCGATATTCCATTTGAAGCATCATATGCAATTTCAGAAGATGGCGGTGGCAGCGAAGACGATGGTGAGTTACTATTACTAATGCCCGAATTTTTTATAATCCCATTAGTTGTTTGTTGTGGCTGTGAAATGATTTCGGTTTGAGGCTGATGTTGGTTTGAGGAAATTCCTTGATTCTTGGCATTATTATTATTATTACTACTATTATTATTAGTATTAATATTATTCGGATTATTGTTAACGTTTTCTTCGATATTTGCCAAATTCGGCGCAGCCGACTTTTGACTCAAATTCGAAATAATATTATTGTCCGATGTTATCAATTTATTATTACTAATAATGCTACTACCATTGTTATGATGATGATGATGGTCGGTTCTAACAATATTCAAACTTCCACCTCTTTTAACCGATACACCACCAGCACCTCCGAATTCCTCATCTTGCAGCCAAATTCGACTCAACGCATCACCCCCGCTTGCACCACCAGCCTCCTTTAATTTCACCAATAGCCTGTCTTTTTCATAAAGCAATTTTTTATTGTCATTTTGCAAATTATTTATTATTTGCTTTTGTTTTTCAATGATTTTCCATAGTTGGTCGTTTTGTGAACGTAGATTGTTACGTTCCTTGACTATTTCTTCCGTTGTTTGTTGTTGTGGTTGTTGCGTCCCGCCGCCATTACTATTAATTTTGGTTATGTTTCCGTTTTGATTGCTAACACCATCTTGATTTGCATTTGGCTGTTTTGAAGGCGACGACATGCTACTATAATTTATTTCTCGCTTTCTAATTTTAACTAGTGCTTTTTTTTGATTGTCAAAAAAACAACTATATTATTTGATGCATACGTGGATTATGTAAAATAATACTTTTTCCCTTTGGAGGATCCTTTGTGCAGGAGAAAAGAGAGATGTCCAAATACAAACTTGGTATCTTTGCTATTAAGAATGTAGTATATGCGCGAAGCAAAAAAGTAAAAACAAAAAAAAAGGTAAGTCAATTAGAGTATTCTTGGCGGGCGTTTGATATTACTATTGATAGAAAATGAAGGAACTCTGTCTACTTACTAACACACGTGTGGCACGGGAGAGATTAATTCAGGAGCAGGAGAAGGTTTCCTTATTTTTTTCCACAGTAAAAGTTATATAAATAGAAATATATACTTTTTTATATATACAAACCAAAAAGGGTTCGCGCGCGCGCGATTTGTGTCAGAGAAGGGGGAGGATAAAGAATAATTGTTATTATCGTTATTATTACTATTTTTTTTAGCTCAGTGTGTGTATGTGGGTGGATGGGTAGAATATGTATAAGGTTTTTTTTCTTGGGAGTAAATTATTATATAAAAAGAAAAATTAATTAAGAAACGTGTGGATATAAATACAATTATATATTTATATGTTATATGATATGGTACGAGAGAAGAAAAATAAGTAGGATAATGAAGGCGGAAGACTACGAAGAGGAGCTACCTAAGTTATTGATGCTAAAAATAACTAACAAAAAATAATATTAATAATAATAATAACAATCTTTTTGAAATAATGATTAATTGTGTACTGTGTAAGTGTAAGTGAAGCAAAGAAAAAAGGTTAATTACTACCTACTTAATACTATTTTTTTAGTATGTAGATAGTATTTTTGTGTGATGAAACGAGAGGGATTTGTGTTGATTGCGTTATATTGGTTGGATGGATTGGATGGAATTACTGAATAAAAAAATTCTTACAAGTTGAATTAACTTTTTTTCACTTGTAAATCATCCTTATCCCTAAATTTCTGATTGCAGTTTATCGTTATAATTGATGCTTTTTATTACCTTATGCAGGTTTGTATGTATGTAATGTGTGTGTGCTTCCTTACACGGAGCCACGGCTATTTTCGGTTATCGTTATGCTTATACTTTTCTACATGTAATTGATTGGATTAATGCTAGCAGTAGAATTATTATTTATTCAACATGTCCATCATATATCACGAGATCTCTATCCATAAATCACAACTCCACCGACTGTATTATCTCACGCGATGATACTGGTCTTTATACGTCATAACACGTGGAAAATTCCAAGAAAAGAAAGAAGTAATATAGCCAAGGCAGCTTTATACATAGTGTCTTTCAATGGTCTCATTGTATTAATTTCCAAAAATGATAACAATAGCGTGATCCATTATTTCGTTTTTCTTTCTTCGAGTGAAAAGTTCCTTTTTGTTGTCCATTCTTGGATGGACATCATCACAACAAAACGTGGCTACCATCCATAAAAACAATATCATCTCTAATTGTCTGATGACATTTTTTCCTACAGCTTGTTTTTTTGATTTTTTACACAGAAAACGCAACATCAAATGGCAATCACATGACTTACTGAATACTTGCATATAAATATGAACATTTTGCTGTATTTTAAATTGTAGTTTCATAGGTAATTTGTATTTGATAATAACCGCGCTTAAGCTTATAATTAACCAAGACCTTTATTACTTGGCGGTAAGTGCTTTAAGAGATAAATGCTTGTAACCAAAAATCATTATTAAATTTTGCAACCAGAGCAAAAAACCACATTAGCACGAAAAATAAAAATAAGTATGGTACGAAAATACTTTTAATATGATGGAGCTTTGGCATTATTGACGTAAGTTCAAGTGATATTTCCTTATCGTTATTATAGTATTCGGAAATGGTTATTCTAAAAGATTATTTACAAAAAATTTCGTTTCGTCACAATATCTTGCTACTTCGATATAATCAAATTATAAAATTGAACTATGTATATTTATCTCTGATGTTTCGTTTATTTTGATATCCCGAAACTTATTAGCATCATCTTTTGTATCACGCTGCTACAACTCATTCATGCCTGTAGGCTTTGCGATGCATAATTTGTTGTCATTTGCTGTTATACACTTCATTGAGAAAGCAAACAATACTGTTACGATTTTTGTTTTCTTGAATGACAAAAAATACTATAACGATAATGAAGTTATTAAAAGTTTGAATGTTACTCCCAAAACGCGATTGGGCAATTTTTTACAATCGCAACCACGTTTAACTTTAATTTTTATACTTGTGAAATTTTTTTATATTTTGCAATGTACCGTAAGTGCCTGGTATAAGCAACACTTTTGGGCCAAATTTTGAAGGGGTGGAACAAGTTTCAAACGGTGAATATCGCCCTGACTCAAATGAAGCAATCACCAAAAGTGTTCAGTCTCTATGAGACGAATTCAACAAGTTAGATTGTTGAATAACCGGTTGTTTAGAAATCCGGTCATTCATGATTTTTTAAATAGATCATATTAAGGGGTTGCTTATACATGACATCACATTTTTTCTGTATAATTACATAAAAATATGGCTATTGTTATCATTGCCACGATTCGATTTTCTGGGCTCTTGGTGTTTCAATCATAACCATTAATTATATCTTCCATAAAATCAATCTACAATAAGTCATGTGACCTTGAGATCCGTGCGCAATAAATGCATCTTCTATCGTCAAGATAGGTTATCACTAATACTAATAGATTTCTGTTATTTACTTAGTATGAGAACAATCCTAAAGCAATACAGAACTGATATCCTTTAGCAACCTGGTTGAGTGTCCAATATAGTGTACAATTAATGCTATTATTATAATGTTATTATTATTTAGTTTAATTTTTATATATTAATAATAAAGACAATCAAGTAATAGATATTCTTATTAAAGATATTTTGGATCTAATTGATTACACCTTGTTTTTTATAGCTACAAGATCAGTTGTATTTATAATAAATATTTTCTACTAATTAATATTACAAAATAATAATAAATATAATAAATGTAATATATTGAATATATTTGATATTTTTGATATTTTTGATAAAATTATAAAATTATAAAATTATGTGAATTATGCAGATCATGCAGATCATGCAAATCATGTAAATCATGTAAATTATGCAAATTATAAAATTATGTAAATTATGTAAATTATAATAATAAATAATAAATCACATATAAAATCACATGTATAAGTCACATATAGAAATTATATATTCAAATTACATATTATATATAAAAGTCACATGATTTTCAAATTTATTTAATAAAAATATAATAAATTAAATAATTAAATAATTAAAAATATTAAATATAATAAATTAATAAAATAATTATATTATAAAATATTTAAATTATAATACTATTTTGAGTTTGCATATGAAAGTATTTTAAAATAACAATAATAACTGTATTCATGGTAATTTACTTTGAATTATAACTAAATAGTATTTTTGACAAGATAAAAATAATAAAACTAAATCTAAGAGAAGATTAAACTAAAAGAAAACTTAACCAAAAATTACTAACTTC
>CAJVPL010001888.1:0-11297 GCA_910591945.1 Ambispora gerdemannii
TCGATGAAACGACGTTGTGAACTTATTATTGAATGCAATGGAGAACGTATATCATTTTAACTCATGTAGAATAAATTTGTGTGTTTTTAGCTTTCAAATTAACTAATTTTTATCTTGTTACGTGTATTATTTAATAATTTTTTTCCTTACAGTTTTTTTTGTTGCAGACTGTATATGCTCGTCAGATCTTTTGCGATTGAAAATTAAAGATCGATAATGCAAGTAATGCATTATTTTTGCAGGTCACTGTGTCTTGTCCTAAATTATTAGATAATTTTTTTATTTTCACCATTTTTAATCTGATTTTTATCTAGAAATTTTATAACTAAATCTGTGGTTTTCCGGAACTCAAAAAACTGGATTATTTTTTTTATAGAGCCGTAAAAACTCAATCAACTTGCAGCACTAGTGGAATAATGTCCCAAATGTCCATGTCTCATGAACATCACTAGCTATGGGTAATAGATGCCAATATGATACAGGATTATACTTAGGGATATCAACCACTCTTTTATGATTGGGTTCCATCTGATCCTTTCACAGTCCAAATTCGATCCTTAAATCATGTGATTTTATCATAGGAATGCGATCCCAGGATCGAGTCCTTTTATAAGTTTTGGAATTCGCCATTGTCTATTACATGTAGTACTTACGAAACAAACAAAGAATCATAATAAACGCAGCATGCCTTAAATAAGTTAAAACTCTTAACACGACTCAATTATTTAAATAACAAAGGCAGTATAAAGAAATAGAATAAACATTTATCTTCAAAAGAAATAGTCTTTATTAGTCTCACAGTCATTGTTATCCATGTGATCGTGATTTATATTATATGAAAAAAATTGTAATTCAGGAGCTGATCAAGTAACAGGTTTATAGAATAAATCCAGGACGGTCCTTTTCGATCGAACTGTGCATATTATTTAACATTACTAGCTATAGTATATTTTTTTGATCAAGATTATCCCCCGTAACCCTTTCCGACCAAGTATAGCATACCAGCTCGAATTTGGTATACTAGCGCAAAATTTGTGTACATGGGGTGAATCAATAGAAACCAAGCAAATTATAAAATCTTAATTTTGTAAAAAAACTTTGAAATGCAATGTCTCAAAATTTTATTATGTAAATTGGAATTCATGATTAATTAAAAATGATCAGTATATTTATTTCTATTGTTTTAATAAAGAAACTCATTTTTGAAAAAAAAATTTGCTTGGTTTCTATTGATTCACCCCCACATGTATACAATACTAACGCTAACCATGCTTGTTAATGTAATACCGGAAAATTTCGATTAAAATACACTTTTTGGTGATCAACCCGAAATGATTTTTCGGTTTTACCTTATTTTGCAATTTGTTACGTACGTATACCGATACATGCACATGTGATACTTAATACGTATAATGAATACATGTATATACATGTAATAAATTAAAAATTACTGAAAAGGGCAATGTCACTATTTTATTATTCGTCCCACGAGGGGAAAAATATCCACAAACTTAATTCGAAACAGTACAGTATATACATGTATATTGATTCACAGAGTACAGATGATGATGAATTAATGTGTAGGGTAGAATATAGTGAAGAAATTCAAATGTTCGCTTGGTTTTGTGACTTATTGGAAGATTCGACCTAAAAGTTGACAAGTTTTAATAAGGAGTATTCGCCATTCATAAAATCATATTATCAAAAGCTAATTGCTCATCAAGCGCAGCTCTTTTTAAGCATTATTTAACTGCTAACCTTAACAATATCGACTTTAATTGTGGTATTGGTATGGGAGAATTCATTATCCTTACTGGCATGTTGATGACTATTTAAAGGTGGTGATGAGGTATTATAATTTGGTAGCCAACCTTCATTCATTACATATGCTATTGCATTTCCAATTCCACCGAAACTTAAGCCTTTTAATAAAATAATGATATGTTAAATATAGAAAATTATTTCTTGGTAAATCTTTAAAGAACGCTCACCAATGACTCCTACATAATAAACCCAGGTTTCTGTTGCGGCCTGCTAATAAACAAGTTGAAATAATTCAAAATTCAGAAAAACAAGTTTACCAATAAAATCATTACCTCGGTTAAAGCAGCACCAGCATACACAGCAATAGGAAGCTAGGAATATAGAGACATGATAAGCTTCAAATCAAACGTCAAATTCGGCTATGCAAATTCTTACTCATAAAACTCGCTTACCCATTGAAGGTTAAAGAAAAGAACATAAGTTATGATCTTTCTCGTTACTCTTTCCTCAATCCGGTCTATCGTGTGATATTGAGAAGCAAAGACTGTGCCTTTTTTCAATTCTCGACGATTGCGTACGAGTGCTCGCAAAGTTGCCGCGTAGCAAGCTAACGAAATCACTGTGACGGAGATGATTTCAACTATTGGTGTGATTAATGATGCTCGTGCTTTGACTTTGTTTGCACACCTGAATGCAATAATACGTAGATATGTGATGATGTTTTCTTAAATTTCATAATACCCCAAATTTTAACTAACCAATATTTTTGAGCACCATATCCATCTCGAGAAACAATCGCAAGTGCAATTCCAGTTAAGAGACAACTGAATGTAAAAAGTTTATAGTCGAATCGACCAAGCTCTATTGGTTTGTGTTGACACACTGAAGGAGAAGGTTAAGGAAAAAGTAAATGGGGATGACGCATATTAAATTTATTTCAAATTCAAAGATTTTTACCTCTTAAATAAGTTATAATAGAGATTCCAAGAAAGATAAATTGATTTATAAAACTCAAAATCGCTGTAGCCCACCCAGTGGCTGCACATGGTATTTCTGGCAGTGTTTTCGAATTACAAAGTGTATAGGCCTATCGTTAATTTAGAGAGAAAAATTTGGTATATAGGTTAGTGTTTATTTATGAAATTGAATGCAGATAGAAAGAGAAATTATAATCACCCCGTTAATAATACTCAACCCTGCCGTCAAAAAATCTGGGACAAACAAAACCATCAGAAAAGTTAATTACTGTTGCTTTTATTGTTCAATTATTTCTTTTATAATACCTGTTGACGCGGCATATAATGGCAATCGATGTGACATTGCCAAGGATTTATACTCTCTTTCTCGCCAATATCGAAACGTTCTATAAAATATATAGGCAGATCCAAAAAGGTTGAGCAAATGTAGGGCGATTGTTGTGATAGTTACTGAATAAAATTCGGTATTTCTTGGCAGTTTGAAATCGGACATATTTTTATTGATTAGACTGAAAGGATGTTGTTTTTTATTGAGTTTGATCTTTTCTCTTTCTAATTTATAACCTTCCGATCAAATACTCGTGCATGTTCTGTCGTGCGCGTGGTGCTACAATTAAAATTGATCTACCATTCCGGATTTGCATTTTGCATCTGCGTACGTAACGATAATTTAACGTTTTAGGATTGAAAATAACGATACGATATTGCTACGTACTAATTTTGGTGATAAATCATTAGAGCACTGACATATATCTTAGGATGGGGGATCTTATGTGATACATAATTAAGCATTTGATTGGTTATAATACCTTACCTGGGTGGACACCTCTATCAAAGTGATATTAGGTAATATATGTCAGTGCCCTTATCGTTATTGTTCGTCATCCCGGAATCTGCAGTTGCCTTATAGAGAAGTACGTGCATGTATATTTTTAATATATGATCTGCAGTTGCCTTATAGAGAAGTACGTGCGTGTATATTTTTTAATATTAATATTTAACGTTAATAAATAAATATAGTAAATACCGACAACAATGATATCGATATATCTTAAATTATAAAGTAGAGTATTTATGAAACGTCCATTTTTAGTGAACTGACGTCTTGTATCGTAAATAAATCTACTTAATTTCTTGGAGAACATACTCAATTCGATCCGGATATGGAAACAGTAAGTTCACTATTAATGTTGCTTTTGACATTTTGTTGGGAAAACTGAATTGTGAACGCTATTCCAAAAATAGATAAAAGAAATAAAGTGATAAAGGCATTTCGAATTATACATGAATATTAACGTTGAGATTTTCATCAAATTAACGTTAATATTAAAAGTACATATGCTTTTAATTTAAACGGTATATCTGCACACTGATTCGATATACGTAATTTAGAAATTCAAATTAAAAAAAAAACATTTTAGTAATACATCAGCAAAGACTAAATATAAAAATGGTTTTAATTTCCATTAAAACCACCTCATTACAATATCTATTAAACAATTATTCAGACTCATCATTTGCGTTGGCCGGAAATATTTTTTAATCATAGAGGCAGTATTATAAAGAAAAAAAACTTTATTTATTAAATAAAAGAATTTGGCTTATTTCACTATATAGTTTTGGTTTTCCCGAACTTCATTGTGATTATAAAGGAAAATGCACGAATTGCGAAACTTTTAAAACAGTTCGTTTTTTGTATATTTCTTTTTTGAAACTTTTCAATGGCGTAACATCAAAAAGTAGTCTCCCAATAAAGCTTCTAGTTCTTCAAAACGCTCTTCAAATTGCGCAATTCTTTGCTCAGGAGACAAGTAACTTCTTTCGTCGTTCTTCTCGTGTAGAAAAGGTATACTGTCCATGTGAGCAAATTGTTCTACTTCCGATTTCACAAGAAAGTGCATTAAACCCCTATTGTTATGATACCGACTATGATTATGAAAAATAAGAACAATATATATATTACACAAATAACGCCTGGAGTAATGAAGAAATCATATATTTTCAATTCTTTTGTTGTTTGCATGAAAAAAAAAAGGTATTCAATATTTACTTAAACCACCAGCAACTCCAAGAGCATTAAACAAGTTTCGCAATCTAATAATATTGATTAATGTTAATTTGATGGATAGAAAGACACTTTAGTTTAGAGATCTGATACTTGCCGTTTTTCTGTTTGAACTTCCTGTAAATAACTTCCAACTGATAATTGAAAAAATCCGGTGTTTGTGAAAATCGGATTATTATGCAATGGGAAATATAGCGAGTGGACAATTATGGTCGTGATACGTATTTATGTAATTTGCTGTGATACCAAATATACTTTTGAAATCTCCGTGAGGAATTTCACGATATACTGATTTTGTCATTTTAACATATAACGATAACATGTTATGTGTGATTAAATATAATTATCACCTTAAACAAGATACTTACACGTGTCGTATAGTTTTGAATTCCAGCGAAATTGTTTAATTGAAGTCGAAGATCCTTTTCAGTTGTTTTTCCCTGAAATAATTATTTGAATTCTAGATCACGATTAATATAATTAAATTACCATTTCACTGTCGCGAGCTTTATTCGTAAGTGGATCAAAAGATGGATCTAATAGTGCAACCTAACATAACGATAACAATTAATTTATTTAATCGTAAAACAAACAAAATGCCAATAATCAAAAAAATTCTTTACTGCTACAGCTGGAACGCTCAATGAAACTTTTTCAGCCCCCGGTTAAATCCAAAATTTCGAAATAAACAACAACTATTTCATGTACACCATCGTCATTATCTTCCGAGAAGAAAAGTGTACGATTTCCTATGAATACGAAGCAATGGCTTTTGTCCACTACAGGTTTTCGATATAAGAATGAAACGTCATCGTGCGCTCGTGCACAACTCGGATGAATCTTACTCCGATCTTTGATCGTGAAGACGCATTGTGTAATTTTAATATCGTTTCCGTAAACACAAATTTCTATATCTATTATTAGGAATGAATATTATATAATTTTAATTATGACTCCCATTAAACCTTAGTGAATTTCAAATACTCACTTGGCACTTCAATAGCAGATAATTTTTCGTTTGCAACTTGAATCACTTGTTTATCAGTCCAAATTTGAAAGCACAGAAATGAAATGTATGACAAGTACAGAGCTACTACTATCGTAGCCGTTGTTATTCTTATGATACGGAACGTTTTAGGTTCCTATACTAATAATTATATTAACAATCATTACGATATCGATATTAATTTTTTGAAATTTAATATTCGTTTACCACAACAAGATTTGTCTTGAACATATACAACATCTTGGAACAGTACCTTTTGCAATAGCGGTAGCGGTAGCTAGCTTAATATTTTTAAAGACTACCGCGCCGCTGTAATTGTCGTACGATGACGTTATTATTTACCAATTTGCCAATTAACATTTCTAATCGGCCGAATAATGTGTTTTGACTACCCACGCCACGATCATAATTATCATAGTAATACATGTATAGTATAGCATCTTTCTTAATGTTATCTTTTCTATTACGTACTGTTCAATGCAAGCTAGTCGCATCAATAAAATACTTTAAACCTTTTCACACTTTTACAAAATACATGTATCTAAAAAAAACTTCATATATCTATAAAATAATTCACTAGCTTCAGTTTATGAAGGCCAATTTCATTTTTCATAGAGTAATAGCAATTCAAAGTTCGTCGCTTCATATATTATCATTGATTTGAAACACTAATCAAAAAATTCTGAAATCGTCACATGACGGGATTTATGGCTTGGTACGTGATATTTTTTCAGGAAGAAATCTCGTCGTACCAGCTTTCGTTTACCTGACAACTCAAAGATATTATACTGAAATTTTGTTCAAAGGTCAAAAAACAGTTCTCATAGTAAAACTGAGTTGTTTACGATTTTTCTGTTTTTTTTTGTTACAGTACTTTTTTTGCATTTTCATATTTATACATAATCTGTAATTTTATTGGATAATTTGTTTGAACTCTTTGAATTTAGATTGTGATCATGTGATTTGATGTGACAATGTGCATGCCATCTAAAGTCATCAAACATTTGTAATTTATAAAACGGATAAACTTCTTTACTAAGAAGTGAATTCAAAATTTAATCCGTAAATATGACATAATATTTACGGATTAAATTTTGAATTCACTTCTTAGTAAAGAAGTTTATCCGTTTTATAAATTACAAACTTTGATGACTTTAGATGGCATGCACCATAGGTTGAGCATACCGAACTACATGTAATACTGTATTAAATACATGTAAAGTTCCACCAAAATTACATACGTACAAAAAGTATCACCCGATTTATTTCATATACATAAAAATTTTTTTATCATTAACTAATACATTACCCACCCTCTATATGGCTTCAATATCACCTCGATTCCTTACGGCATCGAGCTCACATCCTACCCAAACTAACACATTACATTTTGACTACACTTTCTTCAGAACATGTTCACAATTTTGAAAGCTTTTACACTTTAGAATATTGTTTTACAATGGTTTCTATGGGGGAATACGTTAATTGGTTCATAATCCTTAATATTCCTATTTCGTGATCTTTTTAGAATCCGGGTTAGAGTTAGAGTTAAGCTGAAACGCCATATTTTTTCAAATTAATGAGCATAATACATTATGAAAAAGGATGAAATTGTTGACAATGTCACGAAATGGCTCAGGTTGTCTTTTTTGGCTTCTTGTAAATGTGCATTCTTTTTCTTGTACATGTATATAGTAAAATACATATAAAAATTTTTTGTTGATTTTATAATTAAGACAGTTTCTTCATTTTAAAAGTGACATAAATATTGTTTATTTTTTCAAAAATACAATTGATTAGCTTCAATGATATAAAATTTAGAAATATAGATAACTTGAAATTTTCATATATAAAGCGCGGGAAAAATTTTTCTTTGTAACGGTCCTTGCATTTAAGTTCCCACGAGGCTTGTATTATTCTTCAAAAATACAAGCAATTAGATTTAAAATGACAATAAAATTTAGTCATTATTATAAAAATTTAGATATACGTATACATAGCTCGAGCATTTCCATTTTTTATATGTTTTATTATACGTAATTGACCATTGCATTTTTTAACGTCAAAATTTATACCTTCTTAAAAAATTTAATCCGCAAATATTTTATTTGTGGATTAAGTTTTGTATTTACGTACTTCCTAAAACATACCGATACAATTTATTGTCGACCACCACCACCATACCACTTTGAGAAGCAGGTTTGAAATTACACGTGCAAGTCAATATAACGGACCCGTTAGAAAATTTAAACATTAATCTAGTCCAATTCTTTTTTTTAGTAAGACTCGCAATGCAATTTCTTAAAAATTTTAATTACTCAATCAATGGCCTTGAGGTTAAGTTAAGGTTTAAATTTTCTAAAGAGAGTCCAGGTCTGCTTTCTGGAATAGGGTCTCAAAATTTTTCAATAATAAATTTGCACAGTATTTGGTTTGGTATCTTAATTCGTACTTACTTCTTCGCATACGAGATATTTATCATGGTTTTTGTCGTTTATCTGTTACAATCTCATAAGCCATGATAACGTACTCCGTCAGTTCTTCATCATGATGTTATACCAAAATTAAAATCATTTGGAGTATACTGTTGCATTAAATCCTTTAATCTCGTAATTTTTACTCTTAATTTCCACATGAATATCTTCCCATAATTTCCCTTGATAATTCCTACATGATGAATGAACCTTAACTTTTTTTTCTCGTATCATGAACATCTCCATCGTTCTTCAATAGTAATGTACGTAACGATAGTAATTATCTAGAGGACGACAATTAATTATTGTTTAATGGCTTTTAGAACGTTTTAGGAGAAACAATCAATGTAAATACTACCTTGGAAATAGTGTAAAGTTAGCGTATTAATTCGAAACTGTACAAAAAGAAGCGTTCTTGAGTCTTTAGAAAGAAATGCTTTGAGCGTGCTTTTGATCTAATAAAATCATAAAGTTCTTACTTGTAGTAATAATATTACTTGTGAATACACTATGATTTTATTTGTTTTGTGATCAACTTCAAAACCTTGTGAATAGTGGATGCTCCTCCACTCTAAATAAGCTGTTGGTTTCTTTGTTTTTATTTTTAATTTTGTTTTCTTGGACAGGCCGTATCAATAAGCCCTGTTTGCGATTATATTGACTATTGTTAAATAAACAAGATTTTAGTATCGTATTGATTCGATTTTCATTACAAGTGTGATTATATTATATTCTATTCCCTCAAAACGCCCTCCATCAAAAAGAAAAGGTCGATTTGTGTACAAGTCGCCACAGGAAACCTTTAGAACACCCAAAGAAACCCTTTGCTCGTAAATAATTTAGTCTAGCTCTCATCCCCGTTGCGAAACCTCTCTTTAGTGGATCATTATAGTAAGACGCAATAATACAGACAGACACTTAATATAAAGTCTATATCATTCGGAATTGAAATTAGTTTTGAATAAAGTTTCGACTATATTTGCGATTCTATCTCCTCGCCAGGTCTTGTTTTTCTAGTTCAAGACACTCTTTAATTTTTTTATCTTTTGAAGAACCGTAGTACTGCGAATGTAAAGGATCCAGTTTCCGCTTCTCATCAAAAATAATGTCACTTGGATTACAGATAGAGCAGATAGAGTTGCGAAGTTCCTCAGCAGTTCCTAACATTTTTAAATAATAAGTTCGCACCACCCGAGAACATTATTTGGTATCGTATGTCGTACTCCTTTATAAATTTCTACTCTGTCATGATTTCGTTCACTTGTTGTGATCTCCCAAAACTATAAAAACTCCACTCCCAACAATAATCGAAGGACTGCGCAGAAACAAAAAAGCACTAAACGACGTATTCAAATACTTCAGAACAATCTGAAGAAGAAAATTATATCTCGAACACCAAAGAATTAACTAAAAGAGAACAACAATTATTATTTATTAACGAGCATCAAAAAACAAAAAATCAAACAGCAATAACTTAAGAAGAAACAGAAATTTTACCACGACAAATTCAAAAAATAAAAATATAACTCCGAATTAGCATAACTTGATCATTATATGTGATTCTTTGAATCGAATGGCAAGTATTAGCCAATTGCTCAAAAAACATTTGAAGGTTTTTAATAATGAAAAGTGGTAGAAATATAGTTTCTCAAGATTTCCAAATAACTTTTGAACTAAGCATTCTTTAGGGATTAGACTTCAATTACTTGGTTATTATCCAAAACTTATTTGTAGACGAATTTAAAGAAGTCGATTCGGTTAATAAAAGTCTGGACAAGGAAACTACCAATGCTGTGTGCTTGTTTAACTCTTGAGTGTGATGATACAAGCGTAGATTTAACCATGGCTGTTTGAGCTACTTCGATAAAACAATACACATCGAAGTATCGCGGCACATGATGAAAGCACAATTTAAATTACAATTGGTACGAATATGCTTTTTATCCAACGCTGCGCTCAAATTACTTGTAATGCTCTTTATTCATCATAAAACTTGCGAGTGTTGTTTTTGACAATATCAACTTTGCTTGCTTTAGTACTGATGATACAATTCCAGGATTGAGCTCGTGTTAATTTGATCCGTTTAATTTTTCATACTGCATAGCGTTAGAACAGCCATGTTGGTTCGAAACGGTTAATTGTTACAAAAATTGGAATATTTTTCTAAAGATCTTCGTTCACGTATGGAGATAACGACAACGATAACGATAATTGCATCGGTAAGATATTTCCTTTAATTCTCGGAATTTCCTGACAATTAATTTATTTAAATTTGGTGTAAATAATCTGTCCCACGTATTTAAGTATTATAAAATCGACCTTATCCGGATTGTCGACCCGTATACATGTAGTGCAAACATCTAAACTGATCATGAGTTCAATAAATTGTGAATTTGATTAAGGCTATTTGAAGAGGCAAAATAATGGTAAAAATGATAAAATTGCATTTTTTACTATTATTTAACCTTGTTATTGACCAGGTAAAATCATATTTTCGACAGCGTTACTTCTTATTCAAGAAGTTTATGAATTCTCGATATTTCTAATTTGTCGATTCCCAGCACTCATGTATTCTTTTGATATTATGTTTTCCTGCACCACTAAACAAGGAACAGAAGTTGCAGGAAAGCTCAAATATTTATGTAGAAATCGAAATCGATAAATATTGAAGCTTTGCATTTATTACTAACGCTAATCAAGTGTTGGCTTATTTATTTATTTATTGATCATGAAAAAATGAATAATTTTGAAATTTACGCAACATGAGTTGTTGATTGTAAACATTAAACTATCCACCTCTATTCAGTTAATATTTAACACTTCGAATCAATTTTTCGTTAAAATTAAATTTCCCGTATGTAGCAACTGATGATGCAATTCTGCTGGCATAGCATTGCTCACAATTACAGGCTGCTCTATTCTGATATTACTAGCACCACTTAGCACCACTTTAACCTTGATTTTATGTTCTACTCTAATAAAAGGTCCGTTTGTTGTTGAAATAACGTTCT
>CAJVPL010001889.1:0-11290 GCA_910591945.1 Ambispora gerdemannii
TCTTGGATACGCTCCTCCATACTTTCAATTAGACTTGTTAAAAATGCATTATCCATTTCGATCCAGGCTTTTTGTATAGCATCCCAGAGTTGATCTTAAACGCTGGTCTATTTCGTTCCAGAGATGCTCGATTGGGTTAAGATCAGGTGATTGGGAGGCCAATCAAGTATACGAATTTCATTATCATCAAACCATTCATATGTAGAGTTTGCTGTGTGCTTTGGATCATTGTCTTGTTGAAAGACAATACAATATCATCCTTATTAATATCATACCACCTGATTGTTCCTAAAAGATCATCATTTAAGATTCCACGGTACAATTCCTTATCCATAAATGCGCACGATATTGCCAACGCCAAAGGATGAAAAGCAACCCCAAACCATTATATTCCCACCCCAAAATTTTACTGTAGGTTTCACATGGTGCTTTTTTAGTGGTTCATTATCACGTTTCCAGTAGTAAAAATCATAAATTTTGATTCGTCAGACCAGATAACTTTGCTCCAGTCATCAGTTGTCCATGGGTTGCGAAATTCAAACGTTGAATCCGATGTCTTTTCTGAAGATATGGTTTCTTTCGCTTAATTCGTGAAGAAAGACCATTACGATATAAAACTTCGCTTTATTGTGCTTGCGCTGACTTCGATTGTGTCTTCAGATTTCAGTTTTTTTTGTATGGAAGCTGCAGTAGAACAAACACCATTCGAAATTAGACGTATGATATTCTAGGACGACCTGGTTTTGGTAAATCTTTAAAGGTATTATGAGTATCTTTTCTTTGCTTTATTCTTATGACGGTGGATTGGGAAATATTTTCACGGTTTGCAATAAAACGAGAGGAATATCCTTCTTGAAGAAGGGTATAAATTTGGGCTCTTTTTTCGATGGGGATATGTGCCATGATAATGTGAATGGTATGGGATAAAAGAGTATATTTTTAGATGTATTTTATATATATATGGTGTGTGTATTGTTTTGTTATGTTTTTTTGATGTGCTTATATACTTTATTTTGAGGGAAGAACGATCAAAAGAAATGCATCGCTGGTTTGACGTAAATAAAGACCAAATAAATAAAGTTGTGTTACATGTATTATTTAAATTACGTGAGCAGTTTATTTAGGCTTTTAACTATATATGTGTTGAATTTCATATGTCTGTAGCGTTTATATTATTAAAAATTGACTTTTTTATTTTTCGTTTCAGTGATGCATTACTTTTGAGCGCCACTGTATTAACAGGTTTCTTTTATTAACCAAAAACATGTATCGTTTTCGTAAATCAGCTACCACATTAGACAAATCAATTTTCGCGCGCAATAAAATTCGATACTGCAATTTGGAATTTTTCTTACTAGAATCGAAAAAAAGTTTTTATTTGGGTCTCTCATGTAAACGATTAATGAGTCAGAGAATCAACAAGTACGTATGGCGTATCTGTTATGAAATTGCACCAATAACAAATATTTGGAGGTGAGTCAGTAGTACATTGTCGATAGTAAATGGGGTACAAATTGTGATTTGCTTTGTTTCTACTGACTAATATACTGTACATATCGATATATACATGTATTAAAATACATTTTAAATAAATACAAAAAATAATCAGCTAATGTTTTTCTTTTAGTTATTAATGCAGTAAAAAAATGCTACTAATTTGTTAATAATATTAATAATATTTATAGGTAAAGAAACTAACAATATTCTATTTTAATATATATGTACAAACAATATCGATATCGATATTGACAAATACATAATGCATACGTATTGTTTATGAAATTGCGCATTAGTCTATTCCAAATTTCGAATTTTATTTACAAATCATACGTAATTATTACATGTTATGCTAACACATGTAATAGTATTGAGATTCGAAATACATGTAAATGTTTTGTAGTATCCGAGGTCGACTTCCCTACCATAAATCACCTAAATCATAAAACAGAGAAATTTTTAATATAAATTTTTTTCTTATTTTTTTTGTATATATTTTTAATTTAATGTACTTAAAATTATAAGTGTGATAAATAAAATAGTGTGATCCAGAAAAACTCTCATGTAAAGTCCCCGATGAAAGTAATGGCGTCACTATGATTTTTTTTTCATAAAGACAGAAATTTTCATAGTGACAAAAAATGTGTCGATATATTTTTATGGGGGACATTTTTTTACTCGGATCAACCAGGACCAAGTATCATAATAGGACAGGTAAGTGGTAAAAAATCAACTAAAAAAAGTATCTGTCCCCGTAACAACCAGTAAAAACCAAAAATATGGGAAATACCCACATAAATATCAAGTTTATCGCATGAATTTGACAAGTGGTATGAAGTAAAGGAAGCGAATAGTTATAGAAATCTGGACAAGCGAATGGAATGTTTCCCATTTCACGAACTGCTGTGTATATGCCTTTTAATAAATGTTTTTAAGATTAAAAGTTAAAGTATACGGTATAGCATAGAACCTTCTGATTGTGGTCTACAATGATTCTTACTTGGAACTCAATCGCATATTCACATCCAAACGTAGATCTATATAAAACTTAGTAAGATAATAAATGTTTTAATATGAAGTTAAAAAATAGAATATATGCAAGAGCATCAAAAGTAATTCCAGAAGAGCAAAATATTTCACACATAAATAACATTACAGCAGTTATAGGAGTTAATTTTAGCACAAAGTATCTAATAAAATTTTAACATAAATTTTAACAATATCAAAGATAAATGATCAATTTTCAAAAATAAAATTTACAGTACATACACTTTGTCGATAGAATGTAATTCGAGAATTCCATTTGACTTACCAAATAAAATTGTGATTTTATAACTAGTACTTTTTAATACTTATTTATATTCAATCTAATAGTTATAAATATTATTAATATTTTGAATAATTATTAAGATATTGAAAGTTCTCTTTGAATATTTCTTTAAATTTTATAAGTATCTTAAAATATTTCAAAAATAATAACAAAAGTTTAATGCTCTTTTTGTAAATCAAAATTTCAAAAGTATTATAAAGTTTTATTATAAAGAATGATTATTAGATTTTTTATAGATCAAATTTTCAAAATATTATTTTAATTATACCATTTGAAAAAAACAATTATTAGTATAAGATTTCTTTATAAATTAAAATATTATTATAAAAGGCATTCTTACAAAAAATATTTATTAGTAAAAGAATTCTCTATAAGTTATATTTAAAAAATATTAAATAAAATATTTTAGTGATATAAAAGAATTTTTGATTAAATACTTGTAAATAATTTTTTGTAGATAAGTAAGTTATTAATTATATCTTTTTTAAATTTTCAAACTGAATCTAATACAATTAATTAATATTAAAATAAATTAATTATTTAATAAATTAAGAGATAAAATTAATTTAAAAGAAACTTTTATCAAAGAATAAATTAAACAACAAATAATTGATATTATTAATAAAAACTATCTAGAAAATCTAACTACTAAATCAATCAATCAACTTAATATATTATTAAAACAACCTTTTCAACAAAAAGAACAAGAAATTCAAGTCTATATATATTATTTATAACAAGTAATTACAAATTTTTTTGATACAAAAAAAAGTTTATTGATAATAACAAAAACTTCAAGAACAACTAGTTAAACTCCAAAAATTAGATAACCAAATTATTGAGTTACCAATATAAATTATTGAGAAAGATCTAGAAGATCAAGTAATTCAAGTAATAGAAGAAGATAGTGAAGAAAAATCAGAGTTAATTATAAATAATTAATAATTTAACTAAATTATAGTCGGATTAACAAATCTAACAAATATTATTTAAGCACAAGCTAATATTACTCCACCAGCAAGAGAAGTATTTTTCACAAAAATTATTAATTTTTATAGAGATATTCAAAATTCTATTGGATAATTACAAGATTTTGAAAGTATATATTAAGCTAATGATATATCTAATACTAGAAAAAGATAAATTATTAGAATATATTTAAAAGATTTTGCTAAAACATGATTAGTCAACAAAAGAACTATTATTACAGATTGACTAACTCAATGGAATTCAAATAATATTAATAATTCAGTTAATTTAGCTACTTTCTTCATATATTAATTCAAATAAAGTTTAAAACTATTGATAAAATCTAAAAATGACAACAATAATTACCAACTGAAATAATATAGTACATGTACTCAGAATACTATGATAGAGAGATATTGTGATTTGATATTATACTTGAAGATGGTTGGAGAAGTATATATATATACAGAAAAATAAAAAATATAATACATGTAATCACTTTATTTCTTATTAAAAATAGTTGAATAAACACATATATGTATCTGGTACTTTACAAATTTCTTGTAATACATGTATAATCCATGATTTATTTAAAATTTTAGCTGAGAAACTATAAAAAATCTTTATAAAAAATAGATTAGTATTTGAGCTCATCAGATTTTTTTTTAACTTAGCTCAACTAATAAGAAGAGTTTTGCAAGAAAATTGAATACAAAAATTCATGCTGGCTGTATCTGGGATCTCATTTTGTGATTGCAATCCTCTGGCAATCATAATGATATAACTAAAACAGAGTCTCAAAGTTTTGACTCCTTGGTCTTTGCATCTTGATATCAAAATTTTTGTGATGCTGAAAGCCTTGCTGATTATAAAAACCAAGAAGTTATCTTTTGTTATTGTCACTTCAGTAGTGCTCTTGTTCAAAGAAGTACTAAAATAGTTATTGAAAAGCAGATTCAATATTGTTAATAGAATTTTAAATATAAAAGTAAAGATATAACTCACTGTAAATACTTGTGATACTTTTTTATAAAAAAAATTGAAAAGGCAAAGAAGCTTTATAAGCTTTTCATGCAATAAGCATAAATAAATATACTGAATACATTTATTTTTCGCTAACAGCATCTTAAATTTGCAAACAAAAAAATTAATATATCACAGATAATATATTTTTGTTTATAATCTTTAAACATGATCCAAGTTACAACTTTGTGAACTGAGTTCACAATCTCACATCATATCAAAGCAAATACCAAATATACCAACTGGATTCCAACTCTAGAATATCTTTGTCCCAGGTATATCAGAAATGCTTCAAACTCTGGAATTCTTTTTACAAGATTTTCACAAATTAAACAATATTCATTCTTATCTATGACAACTTACAGAGTTATGAGATACTTGTCAATTTACTAAAACAGAAAAATGTTCAGTATATAAAAATAAGAGGTGCATGACATGATTTCATAATATGATCACATGATAATTTTAATGGAAATCTAACACGTAGAAACTCAGAAATAGTAATAGTAATAATGCTCTTGTAATTTTGCAAGAATGAAGACAAAACAATCACTTCTTTATTATGGCAAAATATCTAATGATTCTTTTTATATTATACCATATATAGATAATGATAGCATAATAAAATTTGACAGATTTTTGAAAAATATATAGTTTATAACTACAAGCTTTAGTAAAGTAATATAATTTATACAAATCTCATGTGTTTGATTTGATAAAGTCATAATATTGTACAATTCATATTCTTAATAATTAACCTGATTTTATGTTTCAAAAAATTATTTGCAAGATATTATCAAAATAGATGGTTATATGTGTATCTTCTAAAATTCCATTGTGAACTCAATTTTATTGAGCCATTTTGGAAGAAATCAATGGTATTTATATGTATGTTGTGATTAAAGATTTCAAAGAAATTGTTTTTTCTTTATGATATTTGACATTTGGTTATTTGAGTCTTATCGTTATTATCGTTATTGCGTATTAAATAATGATTGACTTTCTCGTTCTAAAATTACCCAACATAGCCAACCCAGTCTGGCTGCACATAAATTGAATAAAATAACGATAATTAGTGCAAGTTGGTTAACCGAAATAAGAAATTGTTGCCAAAGATCACCACTTGACGTATTACGTAAGCAATAGAGATTAAAGTTAACGTTAATGTTAAAGTCAACTTTAAGAAAAAAAACTGCGTACGTACATACTTAACATGTCTATCTTCAACTTTGTTACTTTTTCAGAGAAATATTTTTTAATGTTGAATAAACTTGCATATTCATTGAAAAAGAATGATACAGTAGTAAAGAGTGAAGATTAAGAATTAAAAAATATTTTAGGTTAAAAATTAACGAATTACGATTATATTAGTGAACGGGGCCGATTGAATAATTTTATATTACAGTCAAAGCTGGTTATAGCCATGCTAACTACTCTAACGATAACGATAACCGCTTTTTTAAAGTGATATTTCCATTATAACGATAACAATACTTTTTTTTTGTGTACGGGGGCATATCGTTATAACCAGCTTTGACTGCATTTATGCGAAAAATTATGAATTTAGTGAATTACTGTTATTGTGAGAAAATTGGGAAAAAATATAATAATACTTTTGAGAAAGTAAAAATACATACAAAAATGCTAAAAAAAAAAGATGCATATTTTGGCAATAAAATTCTATTATATAAAAACAGAAAGAATTTCTTGACGCTGTTATTTTTACGTGAGAAACATATATCGATCGATATATACCTACTGGATTTAATTAGTGCTTTTGTGCCATTTTGGTGAAATTTTTTATTCAAGCAAACGTTTTTACAAATTTTTGGTTCATTTTGACCGGAAATGGATTGCATTCATTAATTCAGCCAGTGAATTAATGCAAAGGGTACATGCAAAAATTATTTTTCTTCAACTTTAGGAATTGTCGGTTGCGCATTCATACCTATATAGAAACATCATATTTTAAGTTATACTCATAACACAAAAATAGCAAAAACCAATTTTAAGACTCACTTCCAACACTTTTTGTCATTAATTGCGTGACTTTTCCATTTCGACGAATCGGAAAATCAAGTAACCGACTCGAATATACAGCATCCGGATGCACACCAACTTTTTGCTGTTTGGAGCTTTCAGTGATTCGCTGTAAATACTCTCTCCACTTTTTATCATTAATATCCGTCGGCGAATTGCCGAATCCATTAGCATCTTTTGATCCCAACAGATTCGCCGCTAATTTTGCGGCACTTGGACGATTTGCCGGATCTTGATCCCAACATTGTCGCATCAGTTTAGCGTATCTCCACGGTGTACCTTCTATCACTTCTGGACGAAGGTCATTGCAAATTTCCAGTGCAAGGTTGTAATCGTGTGGACGGTCGTCAAAAGGTTTTCGGCCGGCAGATACCTCCCAAAGTATCATCCCGAAACTATACACGTCTGAAGCTGATGTATATTTTTCACCGTTTAGTACTTCTGGGGCGATGTATGGGAGCACACCATATATGTCATCTGTATTTGTCGAGGCGTTGACTGGACGACATGATCCGAGATCTCCTATGGATACAGAGGCACCGGATAAGGCCATTCCAACAAGTACATTGCCAGTGTGTAAATCTCCATGTATTAGATCTTTTCGATGAATATCCACTAATGCTGACGCTACTTCTCCTAATATTTCTAGTTTTTGTGCCCACGTAACCTTAGTTGAATTTTTTTCTAGATAGCTATGTAGGTCTCCCTCCGATGCGTAATCAACTACAAGCATATAATTTTGTGTTTGCGGGTCTTGTGTTATTCCAAAACAATAAATTATTTTCGATATCCAATGTGGAAACAACATTTCTTGATGGCGTAATAACTTTAGTAGACATTAAGTTAGATAAAAAAAGAAAAATTGCCAATTACCAACCAACAAATATCAATAAACAAACCTCTTGAAATAAATCCGAATTCATTTTCGCCGAATTATTAAGAGTTTTCAGCGCAACGGGCGTCGGCCCACACCGTTCATAATATTTGCCAGCGACTCTCTTCCAAACCGACGCTTCTCTCCACCGCGGTCCTTCAATCCACGTCGCCGAATGCACCGTACCAAATCCACCTTTCGCTAAATACTTTATATTCTTGAAACTAGAATATGGAATAAATTCCATATATTTTACATGTCTTGGAGCATTAAATTGTGTTGATTGCAAAAACCTATCGATATTTTCGTTGCCGCTTGTCCACTCACTAAATTTTCTTCGTAAACGTTTCGATTCACATTGCTGACACCAGTATGAAACGCGTGGTTTCTCGCATTTTGGACACTTTCCGTCACCGTCTGCTGCTCGTCTTACTCGTCGGAATATTATTTTCCACTTTGGTATTAATGGTGGTGTTTCAGTTACTAGACAGGTGCCAATATCATCCATGATTTTTATTTTTATTGTTTGGAGATAGTTATTTGATTTGTTATTATTGTCTTTGTTTAGACGTAGAATCTATTTTATTTTCAGCAGTAAAAAATATCGCGAGTTTATATTTACTTCAATGGTTATCGTCAAGAATTTTATGATTTTCTTTGTTTAGATGTAGAATAACAGTAAAAAATATTGCGAGTTTTTATTTACTTCAATTGCTATCGTCAAGAATTTTATGATTTTCTAATAATGAGGAAAATGAAGTATTTTTAGTTTATATAACGAAAATGATAACAATAAAACCGTTGGTGTGACGATTGACGGCCCGAAAAGAAACACAAAAAACCGTTGATTGTTAAGCCAAGAAAATAAGAATATGATATCGATACGTATGTACATCGGTACTTGATCACTCGTCTCAGGTTTGAGCACCAATTGAAATGTATCAGGAAATTTAATCACCAATCGTTTCTTTATTTTGATGCATCTCATATATGTACATGTATAATGTAAAAACACGTCATATCGATATTGCTAAAGTTATTCTTGACCCTCGTCGTTGGTAAGAAAAAAATGTGTGACAATTTTTTATATCAATGATTAAAGTTCGTCCGCTTGTCTAAACGAGCAGAAGTGTCCTCCGTATGGCAACAAACAAGATAATTATATATATTTGAGTGGTCTTAATTAATAATTTATTTTTTTTTTTAAATATTTATTAGTATTTTTAATTTGCTATCAATATTGTTATCATACATGTAATAACTCAACAACGTGATTTCATTGAGATATTTTTTGCCACATGAATGAAATTTAAAGACAAACCTTCTATCAGGAAATAAATTTCAATTGTATTAGCATGCATTTTTGATTGCGTTACGCATTATAAGAATTTGAGAATACAAAGAAAGAAGGAAAGAAAGATGAAGAGAATTAAAATTTAAATACAAAATAAAATAAATGTTTCAATTTTCAAACATTGAAAGAAAAATAACATAAATCTCTGCTGTATACTCTTTTTGTTCTTCAATTCTTTTATTATTAAATTAACGACGAAACATCGCGCGTGCGTGTGTGTGTTTGATATACGTACGTATTTTGCTTATATGCGCATTCAGTCATTTCTTTGTATATTCTCAAAGCATCTGTGCACCCACGCGTGTATGCACGATGCACGATGATGAACAAAGTCGATGATAAAAACAAATACATGTACATGTATGTGTACAATTCATGCGTTACGTAAATATGTCGTTTATTTTTTTTTGTTTGTTTATCGTTATCGTTATCATTTAAAAAGTAATTCTGTCGACTGTGTATTGAATGAGAACGACGAAGAATGCAATTTTATATTTTCGAATAAAAAATAATTTTACCGAAACATCTATTGAAATTATTGAGATAATTATAAGTTGCCATCGGTTCTAAATTAACGTTTGTTCATTTTCTCAATTATACTTATATGATACACCATCAATGGTGGTGTTTTTATCATATTCTTATATTCGGATTAATTTTCTTTTTGTGTCATATTAACTTGTTTGACAAAGGATTAGGCGTGGATAATTGAACTTTTGTGTAAGTTTAGATAGCAAGCAGCGAGTTTTGTGTAAGTCTAGATAGGAATATACGAGATAAAAGAAAAATGGTTCTTTATGTTTCATTTAGCAGGATAAAAACGAGTTTTATTCTTTTATCTTGTAATTTATAAAGTAACTTTTTCTTAGCAAGTTGAGCTGCTTATTATGAAATTGTATCAATTCAAGATTGATATTAAGGTTTATGCAGTTTAATCTTTAAGAAAAATCTCTGTGAATCATCTACCTTAGAATACTGAGGTGTGATAAGTTTCAACGTTATAGGGCTAACTTACACAGGTAGAAAGGGGTAAGTGCACTAGTGTTCCTGTGTTGAAAACCTCTAGGTGACGAGCACTGACCAATCAGAAACGAAAAAAATCGCATGAGAATTTAATCGACCAATCAAATGTTTTGGTGCCTCGAAAATTTATTAACTTTATTAATTTTGTTTATATAATAATTACGGACGCCAAAGATATTCTTGTCGATTACAAGTACAGGTGAATAACACTAATTTTATGAAACAATTTAATTAACGACTTCTAATTAGGAAACATTCAGGAAACATCTAGGAAAACCGGAATTCCACCTAGAGGTTTCCACGAATAAATACTTATCCCTTAATTCTGGATTTCCTAGGTGTTTCTACCCACGAAACCACTAGGATACTTGCCCCTTTCTACCTGTCCTGTGTTAGAGATCAAAGTATTACTCCCTAATCGATAATATCAATCACGATCATAAAATAAGTATTAGAAATTTCAACCTTGCTGGCAAAAGTCAAAAACATTATTGAGATAATTTAAATGATTATATTTTGCTTGTGTTAAATAAAGGCTTCTCTATGAACAAGTTTTCTGAAGAAATTGTCCTAGCGCTAGTGATTATCACTTTGGGTTACTGTTACTGAACAACACGCCCTTATCAAATATTGTCCAATCAAAAGTTGTACACTACATGTATACTGTATGTCTTTATTATATAAGCATTTCGATTTAGTTTAACTGCATGTATAACCTTACCTACGAGTTACGAAATATTTTTATATTGCAAATTCCGATTTTGACCAGCGGATTTGTGCGAAGAGAAGCAAGTATGTGTATCGTAAACTGCCGTGAATAAGCACCATCCTATTTCAATCAAAAACCGTAAAACAATAAACAACACCACTAAATTTAAATTACAAAATCTAAAATCGCGATAATTTTAAATTGTTAGAAAATGTTCAGAAAGAGTACCACCCCGTTTTTTAGAAATCAAAAAGTGGTGATTATTTACGGCAGTTTACGGTACTTTATCAACTATTGTCATCTATGCTACTGGTAGCTGGTACATTTAATTGAGTAATTATTTTCATTCGAAACATTTAAACCTGTGGGTCACAACTTGACTGAACAATGGATAGAAAACAAGATCCTTTTAACGTTATCCTGGATAACCATGGCTTTCTATATTATACAGACGGTGATAATTCAGAAAGA
>CAJVPL010001890.1:0-11287 GCA_910591945.1 Ambispora gerdemannii
TTTCATATTATATTACATTAAATTGTGATTCTTTAAGTTGCATTAATACTTTTCACTAAATATTTAAAAAATTTATTTAGCAAACTTGATTATATGACCAGATACAAGCAACCTGAGGATCTGATGTTTCACCCTGAAAAAGTGGTGTGGTTGAATATAAGAGTATTGGTATTATTAATATACCTTTCCTTTTCTTCGATCCCAGTAAACTTGTCATGAAATTTGTCAGTAATATAAAAAGCCATGTTTTGAAACTATACTGTGAACTAGAATTAGGGTTCGTTATGCAATTTAAACTAAAAAAATATCTTTTTATTTTGAAAGCTTTGGATACTTTTACGGGTAACTATTAAATTTATGATGGTATTAATTTAGGAAATTCTGTGCATATGTTTATAATAAAATTTTTTAATACTACAGGTAGTAGACCTCATAAACTTACAAATCCCGTCCATCAGAAGACGCTTCAAATCTTCTGTGTGTCATGCTATCAAATATAATGATCTCAGTTTAGAAGATGCAATAAAAGCATTTTAACATTCATCGTGCAATTATGCAAAATATTGTATAATATATTCGAAGCCATTTTAACTATAATAGTCTAACGTTAAATCAGCAACATCGTCGTCACCATGACTAGAAACTGTAATTTCAGAAAATCAAATTTCTTGTTTTAATTATGGGTGGGATTATGGATAAAGAGATAATTAAAAACGATGTGTTAAAGCCAGACTGAAAAATCACATTAAACAATGGATTGAAAATATACATGTAACTGGTTTAAGATCTTAAAACACAATTAATGCAGTTATTGCATTTAACACTTTAAGGAAGCAAAGATATTCGAGTATCAATAAAATTCAATTTATACCTGTATATGCTTGTCATAAAAATTATCTATATGCAATTTCTCCACAATGAACAAATTGAAATGAGAGCACACTTATTGCAGATCAGCAAGGGATTGGGTGAACCTTTGGATTCCAAGTGGTGTGGTTTCCTAGTAAATTTCTAATAATTCATTGAATTCGGGAGAAAACTACATAAATCTCAACAAAACCACCAGGAAAAAAATCTGGCATTCCTCCAGATGGTTCACAAAAAAACCACAGGTATTCGAAATCGGTGTTTATTATGTAAAAGAATATCGACGAAATAATTTCTAGACTAGTTATAAAATTTCCGGATTAAAATCTGATAAAAACGGAAAATAAAAACATTATTTGTAAATTGGGAGATGATATCTCACGATTCACCAACCTAATCCGGACAAAAATACACCATTCGATTCACCAAAACTTGACAAATCGAATGATCAAATTGGATGTGTGAATCGTGAGATATAATCTCCCAAAGTTACCGGAGAAATTTTCGTTTTTTAAAAACGGAATAATATTTCATGACTCACATAACCAAATTGGATAAAAATAAAGCCACATATATATTGAGATTTAGTGGAATAATGGCTGAATTTTGGTGAAAATTTGCCTGGTAGGTCATGCTTCAAATTAAGTGTTCCAAATTAAAATAAGTTTTTTTTTCAAAAAATCAGCAACTTTGAAATATATTTTATGAATTACCGTTTTTGTAAAATTGTTCCAGTAACTTTGGGACGCGATATCTCGTGATCCACAGGTTCAATCCGGATGAAAATACCGTTATTCGATTCGCCAAGACTAGAGGATCGAATGGTGTATTTTTTCGTCTATATAAATTGTGGATCACGAGATATCGCATCCCGGAAATGTTATAAATAAACCTGTAACTAAAATCCGGGTTGCAGTTCTTATTTTCCATCCTAACTTTGTTTTATTCGATATTTCGATGTTATAGATGGTAATGATGATGTTGTTGATAGAATTTACTGTTTCTAAATACATAATTTGATTGTCAACATTACTATGTTGTTGTTGTGATTTAGTTTTATCTTAGAGTGAAAGGGTATTATTTTCTTGTGTTTTCTAAATCATATAATAAGTGGTGGCAATGAGATGAAATTTGAACTATTTTAAATATCTATATATTTGAAATATTTTAGACACAATATAACGAATCCACCAGGGTGACCCCCAAGAGTTCGGGCCACGTGATAATTTTTTGATGATGTCAGCGATGATGACCAATTAAATTGCAAGATCAACTTGTAACACAAAAATTCAAAAATAAACAAAACAAAGACATATTTTTGAAAAAAAGCTTGTATCTCAAAATCTAACCTATGAAACTATCTAATGTGTTCTAATAAAAAATGTTCCTTGCGAAATTTTACTATATATTCATTTTTTGTTTGCCAATAACCTTGACCCAGATCCAAACCCTAACCCTTTTCGCATCGTTGACGTCATCAAAGAATTATCACGTGGCCCGAACTTTCGGGGGTCGCCCTGGTGGATTCCAATATAACCATTACCGTTACTCAGTCGTAAAGCACGATGTAAATCTTTATTGACATACTTTCCCCTCTCATATAACTCGGCGGCTTCAGATAAAATAGGCGGGAATCCTTTTTCCGTTGCTTTTAGTATCCAAAATGCTTCCGTTTTTCCATTCTGATATATAGCATATTTATACATGCCCTGTGGATGTCCAGATTTTGCTGCTTTTTCATAGTACTCTACGCATTTATTAACGTTGTAGGAAGTTCCACAAAGGGTACGAAAGCACATTCCTACTTGCGTTAATGCAAATCCGTCGCCTAATTCTCCAGCGATGTTATAGTATTCAAATGCTTTTTTTTGTGTAATTGGTGTTCCTATTCCATAGTGATAGCAAAATCCGAGTAGACTTGCTTGAAGCGCTTTTGTTATTGATGATGGTGGTGACGATGCAGAATTTGTAAATACGAGCAGAAGCAGTTGAAAAGTTTCCTTTTCCATTTTTTGGCTATTTAAGATGTGTTGTTTGATCGTAGTTATTACTTGGCTGTCCCAGTCTTTGTAAGTTGCGTCATCATATAATTTCAGGATACCTTGAATATATTTTATTTCTTCATCTGTTGGTGCTGTTTTATGATCCATAGCGATATGTAACGATAATATTGAACATAAAAATTAATTTTGCAAGTTAAAGTTAATATCTCGTTATTTAACAATAACGATGACAATAACGATGATGACAATAACGATAACGATAATACAACAATACGGACATGTACATGTATTATCCAATACATACATGTAGTTGCACAACGACCAAAAATGGTTTATCGTTATGTTTATAAATGTAACAGTAATTCCTAATTCTTAATTTTGTAATGCTGGCTGAATAATCACATGATTTTACAATTGTAAGTTGGCTCCCTAGCTTCGGATTTGCTGGACTAGATGACCTGGAGCTGTACACATTGTTAAAATCAGAAGTCCGATGTGGGCAAAAATCTTTATTAATTTTCATTGATTAAAAATGAATTTAATAAAATGATTGAATAGCGGACGTTTAAAGGGAGGAATCATCTCGAGTCCTAACCCATAAATGAGAGGTTCTTTCCGCTACTCCATACTACGTACGTATCTATCCATGCGCCTATCTGATTTACTGTACTAACTTTACAATCACCACTTCTATTGTAAAAGCTTTTTACCGAATATACATTGCTACATCTCAACAAAAGTATAAACTATCTATTATGATGAAGAGCTCGTATTTGAAGCGCACGCTTTTGGCTGTCTTGATATTACTTTAATATGTTAACAGCTTACAATTTTTTTTTAAATTATATCAAATAGATTACGTATTAGGATTTGAATGTGTGTTTTAACAAAAATGGTAGTAAATTTTATAAGAAATCAAAATTCAGGAATGTCTATTTTATGGTTCTAGAAGTCTAAACTAGATAATATTCTTTAAAGCATATTTTGATTGGTAATGGTAATATCATTGAATTTATTTTAGATTTTTAAAGCTATTTACAGAAAATATGTTTTACACATAGAATAGAAGAATAATTTGGTAGATGATTAAATTCTTATATAAATGATAAAGAAAAATGATAACTAAATTATATTAATATATTATAATCAAGTCTATCTGAAAACAACTTTGTCAGTGATTCTAACTCAATAACGCGATTTTCTAATACTCCGATTTTTATACTCAGCTGAAGAAAAATTAATGTCGCTTGTTATACGTTAGTAGCAATAGTATTGTTGAGACTCGGAACAGAAGGGAAGTCTGATTAAATGGATAAAATGGAAGAAAATAAACATTGAGAGATCAATTGTTCTGGTGTTAGATTATCGGTATTGAATATGTTTGTGACATTTGGAGTAGCGGATGCGGTGGTGTTTTTTTCATGTGAAGAAGATGATGGTAATAAAGATATTTCGTTGCTATTAAAAAGGTTAAAATTAGAGTCACTCAAATTACTCGAATTTGAAAAGACAAATTCTAATGCGTCCGAATTGTTTTTCGTATTAGAAGAAGAATAATCTTCGTTATCAATTGAAAACATATTTGTAACAAAAAGTGGACTTCGTTCATGGCAAATTTGGATATATAAATCTTTGGCTTCTTTTGCGATGCGATGATATTCTCGTCGTACGTGTTCCTCTTCTTTGAGCCATGATTGTTTGACCAATGTCGTCGAAAGTTGTGGGTGTGTTATCACGGGATGTTTGATCGAGTGAAGTTCCTTGTAAAAAGCCATGCGATAAGCAATAAACCCATTGGGAATTCGTGATGTTTGTCCGCTAGTCTCTAGTTTCGCGATAGCTGTTTCGATGAGATTAATTGGTGTGATTTCTGGAGGGAAACGTACTTTAACTTCTGGCATTATGTGTCCTTTCTTACTTGGTGCAATTGATCTCATTTTTTAAAGAAATTTAATAAATAATTATTGAAATTTATCTTGATCGAGTTTTTGACGAAGTTGAGTACCCGCTATTTATAAAAAAATTTGTAATTTATATTTGTAATTTTTATTTGTATATTTTATTTATAATTATATATCATTGAAATTTTAAGATTTTATATGCGCCAAGGCTTATAAAGCGAGACTTTTAGTTTCATATATATATCTCTGGACTATAATTTCCAGAAATATGCATTTATTTGTATAAAATGCGGGATTTACGAAGTGTCGATAATCACAAATTTGCAACAGTTACTACTGTCACTATAAACGCGCGCGAGGAAATAACAAGGCATTTTCGCAGATAGGTATAAAAATTAGTAATTGAATATTTGGTGTTTCGTCTATCATGAAAGCAGCAACGAAAAACACACGAAATGTTTTTTTTGGCTGTGAGGAATCGAATTCGTTCAACTTATCAAGTTTCTTGGCTCATTACTAGCATTCAAGCGGAGAACAAAACCAAGACATAATGTAACATTGGAACCTAACCAAAATGGATCGTCGATCGTCAAGCCAAGTCTTTTGGAAAATTCCTTTTTCTGTGTGTAACGGTAATCGACGATACTGCCGAAAAATATGACGAAGCAAATTGTCTTAGGCGGAGTTCAAAGACATTAGATTTCGGGTAAGAAAAATTCTAGAAGTCAATGCACACACTTTATATTTTACGTATATATATCTGAAATTTGAGACGTACATGGCACTACCATAGGAAATATGAGAATAATTTGGTGTACATGTATACCATCTAAAGTCATCAAACATTTATATTTTATAATTGTATAAACTTCTCAACTAATAAGTAAATACAAAATTTAACCCGTGAATATGGCCTATTCATGATCAAATTTTGAATTTACTTCTTAGTTGAAAAGTTTATATATTTTTTAAATACAAACGTTTGGTGACTTTAGATGTTAGGTACCATATCACTTATTTTTTAATATTATTTGTTTAAACAGTTCGTTTTTCTAAAATTCTCTTGCTTATAATAAGATTATAGATTATAAGTTTTTGATTTGCGATTGTGAACGCAAATTAAGTTAACCTACTTCACGATCAAAGTGACATCGTGTGGTAATTTTTGAACTTGTATAACGAGTATTATCATTATTACATGTATTATCGTTATGTTTAATTTACATTGTTTAATTAGTATGTACGATATTTTGGTTATATGTTAAAAAAATTGAATCTTTATTATTTGATTAATAAAAAAAGCTAAACTTTAAAGAAATAATATCCGTTTAAAGCACCAATATAATATTATTAAATTACGAGATTTTAAACTTTATACAGTAATGCCCACAAGTAAAGAGGATTATGCTGATAGCACGATGAATTTCATAAAATGCTTCTTTTATTCTGTATCATTTTTCTTTTAACATAAAAATATCGACTTTGCACACACAATGAAAGACATGACTCTTCTTTCAACGCACGATAGAAATTAAATAATAATAGCACTTCTTTTCTATGAATACAGTATCGGTATACGTCAATCGTACACGTTTGTCATCTTTTAATACGCCAAATACGTACGTGTTGTAGCGTCATTTCATTATTACCTCATTTATTTTATCATTAATTCAAAATTTAAACACATAATCACCGAAATCATATTCACAAAATGAAGCTCAAACTGTCTGGAGAATACTCATGATTACAGTAAATGTACTCATTATCAAAAAATGAGGATTGTTTAGAAAGCTTATAACACTTCTCACTGTAGTGAATGCACTCGCTGTCAAAAATGCTGGTAGTTTAAAATATCACGAACATACTTATAAAGCTGTATTGCCTAGCGAAAATAAAGATATCGGCAGTCTAATAAAAGAATTAAATGTTTGTTTTCGAATGGATCCCTTTTTGAAAGATTTGCCAATGTTGAATATCTTGCAAAAGGAGGTTTTGGCATAATTTATAAAGCATCATTGCACGATTACATGTGGCTCATAAATACATGTACACAATTCAAGCAAAATAAATCAGAGTTCACAAATGAGGTAATGTTTTTTTGTTTTTAATACTGACTGACTGCTCTAAAATGTATAGAAATCGATTCGATTATTACGGAATAACCAAAACCCCATCTAAATGTACAAATGAATCTTCGATAGCGATAGTGGGTGATGCAATCCCAACTAAAAGTACATTTATATTATATTATCTATGCTCTGTGTAAAAATTTACAGAGGGATTTGCGCACACCCTGTTCCTAGGCGTGCATATATATACGTCCCCATCCATTTTGGTTAGTCGTAAATTTTTGATCAATCCGGCAAAACAAATCCGACAAAAGAAGACAAAAATGAAAATATACAGGAAACAGATGCTTAAATCTAGCCTGGAGCATTAATTAAAAATGTGTGAGACTATTTTACATATATAAACTAGACCTCAGCTCTAACCCTAGCCCTAACCTTAAAACCAACCTTTAACATTAATTTTTATTACAGAAAAACATTCCGGATGTGTACTAACCATATTGAGATTTGGGGTGTACATCCGTACTGTATTGCTGACTTTGGACTTCCCAAACCAGCAGATAGAGAAAAATCTGACTAAAAGATTTGCGAAGTAGTTCCTTATCATGATCCAGAGGTGCTAAATGGAAAGCAATACATTCATGCTGCAGATATTTCTAGTTTTGGGATGCGTGTCGTTATGTACGAGGGTTGGCTTTTAGGAAGGAATTCCCCAACGAGTTATTAAATGAACTAACATCACAGCAATGGGAGAAAATTAGCGCGAATTGTATAATAGGTCGATAGTGGCTTCTAAACGAATCCGAGTTAAGAAAACGCGTCGAGGAATTATTAAAGATCCAGAACGATCATTCTAAGCAGAGTCATGATATAATATTACAAATAATGTTCAAGTTTATTATTGAAAAATGTTGGGATCCATTCCAGAAAACCGATAAACTGCTGATGAACTTGATCTTTTTATCTACTCGTATCCTAGAACACATGAAAATATTGAAGGATAGAAAGACAAGAGTAAGTAAACTTGACGAGGAGATTAAATTGCAAAAAAAGCATTCTTACAAACATACAAAAACAAAAAAATTCAGTTTATACCAGTCGATACCAGTCGAATCCTTACTACAAATTAATTTCAATTATGAATGATACAGGTACTTTTGTTTCTAAACGTAAATCATACTTACATTTCATATTAATTATAAAATTTATATCTAATGTTAACTGTCAGTTTGTATGTTCCAAACGAAGGTAAAATCGGATGCCCGAAGGAGATCCAATCCGAGCAAGGAACCGAGTAGCCGTTTTAACTAGTAGATAGGGAATCCAACATAAATTATCATCCGTAGACTAAGAACAACTTAACCGAACGATTTGCACTGTTCTTTAAAAATATTGTATCGATTTAAAGAAGAATGTGATGTACACATCCCTTACCGCTTTAATTGCCTCCGAAGCACAAAATATAGCACGAACCCTTCTCCCTCACGCACGGCCGAAAAGCAAGGATGCCGGTAGACTTGAAGTATATATTTAAAGAACAAGATTTATATGGACAGTTAATGGATCTGATTAACTAAGGTCAGAAAAAATATAAAAAACGATACGATGGAGGATTATATGAACCTAACAGTAAATGCGTATTGTTTCATAGTATCCCACGTAATTTTTAATAAGACCTATATATAAAGCTAATTAGTATGTATATAATTTTAATAATATCGATATAATTTTCAATAATAATAAATAGCTTAATCAGAGTTAATAAGAAAACGAGTGAATAAAGAAAAAATAAGCATTATTTTTGAATCTGGTTCCTACTCAGTGACCTTTGATGAGTCCCTTTCAGTTGGTCTACTGAGTTACCTCTTCAAAAACCAAGTATCTGGCCCCCGACACACACTAGGGTATGGACTACTACGGCTTGATCAAATAAAATTCAATCAAATTCAAAGCACTTGTTCATCTACCGGTATCTGGCCCTACTAAGGACTGTTCGACAACCAGATTCAAAAATGTAGAATAGGGGAGAGTAGGGAAGGGGGGAGAGTAGGGAAGGGGAGGAGAGTACTTTATAATAGGAGATGGAAGGAGAATACTTTACAATAGAGGAGGGGGAAGAACATATCATCATTGGCTCATTAATAAATATCTTAATAAAAATACTACTTAACTTTAAAACCCTTTTCATCAAAACATTTGAAATGCTTGGATATGTTTCGATAATGATAGCATATTTTGTATTGGACACTGTTAAGGTTTCGAGAGCGAAGGAGAGATGAGGTGTGTTAAAAAAATTTTTCAGAGTTGGAAGTCATCGTTTTAACAATAATAATCGGATAACAGTATTGTAGTATTGTATTAGGTCGTGAGAAAAATCTAATGTGTATTGGTATCGGTATTGGTATGTTTATCGTTATCGTTATTTGTGTTACTCGCTTTGCATTTCAATACTACAGCTTTTTAAAATACTCTTTAATTTCTTCGGGATATTTTCATAACTGGGATTAAAAGTCAAGGTATTAGTTCAGTATGTTGAAGACTTCATGCTGTGGGTGTCGTTGGGAGTACGTTGATACAATGTTATATGATAATCATTGAACTACAGGTATTAAATAGGAGTAGATTTTAAATGATACTGCACTAATGAGACACGTGCCGAAGATTAATAGATAAACGATTAGCATAACGATAATGTGATGAGAAATTGGTTCATAGCGTAGCTTATTCTATAGATTACATATGCGAAGCGGATAATTCGGAATTTTTGCGATTATGTAAGATGTCATAACTAAAGATCAAAGAAGCCATCCCTTATACTTATCCCTATCCTCCCACAAACAATTAATAATGAAAATCAAAATCCCTGCTGAAAAGCAAATTCGGTTAACAGATTAATGAATTATCACAAACACTTGACTCCACCACGTGAAATAAAAATAACGCCAATTTTTATTAAATCGTATGGTGCATAACATTAAAGTCATCAAATGTTTGTATTTTATAAACTTCTTTGCTGAGAAGTAAATACAAAATTTAATCCGCGAATATGCTAGAATAGGCCCTTTCTGAGCATATTCACGGATTAAATTTTGTATTTACTTCTTAGCAGAGAAGTTTATAAAATACAAACATTTGATGACTTTAGATGTTATGCACCATACTCCCAAACACAGTTAAAATAACTCTATTACGCTATTACGACTGACTATCTATTGCAAAAGAAATTGGCGAATTTTGGACAATGCTGTTAGCACTTCTCGTCTTTCCTTTGGTTCCGCAATGTCAAGACCAGCCTCTGGACGATCCCCTCTGGCCATCTTTTAATCACAATCGAATTTTCCTTTGGTAAGCCGGATTCAAGTTCCTTCCAATATACTATGATTACAGTTTTGTAAACCGTAAAATATGTGGAACAGCAAATATAGTTTGATCCGCGATCACACAAGCTTGACGTTCAATTTGACGTATATTTTCATCACCACACACGAGTATCTCAGCAGCCAATTGTGTTTCTCCATAACTCTTCGTACTAATAAGGTTTTTGTTTTTTCCTGTTAAAAGAAGGATTTCAAAACATGGTACAGACCTCTACAACAATCATAGAAACATCATCTTTATCGATCACAAATTCAGGTCTTGCTGTAACGTAAGGATCGCCTAAGATATGTAGCCATTGCGTGTGTGAACTAGGACTTAGTAACCCGCGATGCAGGCTACATATCTTAGGCGTTACAGCAAGACCTGAATTTGTGTTCGATAAAGATGGTGTTTCTAGACCCGTTCTGCAACCCGGATCACCCGGGTAAGAATTTTACCCGTTAAACCTGGATTCAGAATGCTTATGTGATTGGTTGAATTATTGCAGTTAGACTCATATTAATATTTGTTTCGTAAATAATAACGTAGAATTTGCACACCCAACGTGATTTCCATGAACGAAGTCGCAGGATAGGTTATGACTAGTTACTTAATAAGTATCCTCGATCTTAATGCGCGTCACCATTACTAATAATTATTTCATTCATGATTTTTGCCATAATCGTAACCGTATAACACATATTTCGTTGGGTCGATTCCACATGGCATAGTGAATGAATCAATGGTGAACTAATCGACGGGTTGACCCACCCACATTCATCCTGGTGGCTATGATCACAACCCGGATATCCGAACCATCCGAGTTGACTCGGTGTACCCGACCCGGTTCCAATCACTAAACTAGGTTTTGGATAGTGCTCCGAGCCGGTCGAATCAAACCCGGGTTATAAACTCGACCCGAGTTTTATATCGAGTCGGGTTAGCATTTTAACAACTCGAGTTCTAAATTTAATCTAACTCGGACGAGTTCGGGTCATAACTGTGTTTGACCTGGGTGATCGTACGAGTTATCAGATTATTATATAAGATGATCGTAGACTTATATTTTTTTGTTTTACGTTATGCAATT
>CAJVPL010001891.1:0-11285 GCA_910591945.1 Ambispora gerdemannii
TGTAGTTTCACTTTCATAGTAGGGTTGCATGACAGATTTCCATAGACCGGCACTGCAAGTTTCTTGAATAAGCCAAGATAATTCAACACTTCCAGAAAGTGTATGCGGTTTGCCTCGTGCTGCGCCAGGCTCACTGCTGGAAGAAAACATGTGCTCTATTAACATTAGCTGGTTTAATATAGAACTTTTTCCTGGTGCTTTTTGGTTTTCTCCAAGTCGAACAGCGACAAGTAATCTAAACGGGCTCTTGAAGAGATGGTTTTCAACAATTACTCCAGGTTTTGATTCCCATTTGATTATGGGGCCGGTAAGAAGGGGGAGCATCAGTTTATATTCGTTCTCCTGCTCCATATCCGGCATCACAAGAGGAAGTGCCATTGGAAATTTGGCCATTATACGTAAAATATCTTGAGCCACTATGCAATCAGCCGAGGTAAGTAAGCCAACAATACAGTCAATTCTAGCCAGCATATTTTTCTTTGATTGAAGAGCATTCGAAGCTGGTGGCGGGTGATTATTTGATTTTTGGACAAACGAAGGTGTTTTCACAGATTTCCCAAAACTAGGACCGGATTTATTATTAATATTATTTCGTTCTACCATCACTAAAGCTGAAATATTATTTGCTGTAAGCGCGTAGCAACCCCACATTTTTACTTTTTGCATAAGATAGGGAAGAACTTGGTTCATGCAGGTTATTTTTTGAGTTGCATCAATTTTTGGTGTTGGAATAATCGCGCATACTTGAACATGGTCTTTTGTTACAATCATTGAGATTGTCTCTCCCATTATTGTCTTCCACCTTTTATGCACATTTACCACCTGTTTATCGAATTCATTGAAATTCGTATCGTTGCTTTCGAAAACAAGATTGAAATTGGCAACAATGGTTGGTTCAGTATCCAACTTCCTTTTCCAATGTACAAGTTTTTGAAGTGCATCTTTAATCGTTTTAATATCCCAAGGTTCCTCTAAATGTTTTTCTTCTTTATTCCAATAAAATAAGGCATCAGCAGACTCAAATGAATTTTCTAATGCTGCATTTTTTGAGAGGGAATTATTAATTAACAATCGAAATTCTCCGGGTATTTCTTTTTGGTTAATCATAAGCTTAAAAAACTTTATCACTTCATCAATATCGTTCAATATTTTTGGCATTGTAATATTTCCATGCTCCAAACTTTTGTTCCGGTATTCATTCAAGCGTTCTTGGATATCCGCTGGTATGTAACTGGGCCATTTCATAATATTTGCTTTTTGCAACAACGAAGCAACTCTTACTATCGCAATAGGTGAATTACGAATCAAGTAAATAAATCTAGAATTCATCCAGAGTTTCTCGGAATATTCATTTTCAAATTGCTTGCCCGATAACAGATCAAAAAAATTCATAATAGCCTTTTCATCGTCGAAACCGCTTATATTGTTTAATGTTTGATGCAGCTTGTATAATCGAGGATCATAATTCAACTTTGCCAATTGTGAAACAAGTTCAGGTAAGAAACCGATCAATTCAGTAATCTTTTGCTGACAACTTTTGAATGGTTCTTGATTGAAAGGTAACCTTTTAATATATTTTTGAATGATGTTATTGAAGACATTTGTGGAGAATTCGTAACTGGAAGGTTGATACGATTGTTTCAAAAGAGAAATCATTTCTAATACATGAAAAAATTGTTCTTTAGCAAGACTAATAGAAAGTTCGTTCAAAACATTAATCATTCCCGAACATTGTGACTTGAAATCAGACTCCTTCCAACTCTCGATGTTTGTTCTTGTATTAGCCGGACACTGCGGATCAGTAAAAATGGAATCGATAGCCTGCGTAAAAATTTCTTCAGAATTTTCAGCCGCAATATTGATGTGAACTTGTTCGATAGTTTTCTTGGCGGATTCGACTTTTGCTAAAAATGGGTTTTTTGATTTTAACCATTTTTCGAGTCCAGTGCAAAGCGATTTCAAACCTTCTGTTCTACTTGCTCTTATGCCAAATTTTGATTCCGTTCTACTCCATCCATGTTCTGTCAAAAGATCGATTAAATCATTATGATTTCTAGCAATGATATAAGCAACTGATGAAATCACATGCAAATCTTTTGTCGAAAGTGCACCGCGTGCAATATCTAATACGTCGGTCAAGCTTTGATCTGGAACTTGGTTAAATAAAGGTATTCCAAGATTGGCGGAATCTAATTGGAGGTCCTTAAATTGATTGACAATTTTAATCACTTCTACAGCAAAGCGAGCTCGATCAGGGTAAAATGAATAACAAAGAGTCTCAGGAGACAAGACCGATAAATCAGGATCAGCATTAGCTTCAAAATGTTGAGCGAGGATTAGAACATCTAGGTTATCCAAACAGACTGCCTTTACCTCCCCCTGACGAAAAACAAATAAGAGGGGAGCTGCATGCAAACCCTGAACACCTGAATTGCCAACAACCCATTCACATTCTGGAAAGGCTTCGTACACATTGATATTTCCAATAGCATCTAGTGCAGTGTCTAACGCATCCAAAGAGATGAAAAACTTCCACTGGGCATCTTCACAGTGAACGCATCTAATCCGTTCAAGAGTTTCCATATATGAATGGGCAAAATAGACTTTATCATCTTTTCGTAATAAAGACACTAAATGGATTAAGTCCGATATGTTCTCAGGTTGAAGTGGTAATCTGATCCTCGAAAGTGATGCCTTTAGCGTGTAAAATCGGTTCTCAATAGATGTATTCGTTTCTACAGCAGCACTTATAATTCCAAGGATTCGAGGGATCTCATCTGAAGAATAAGTCTCTTTTTTTTCATAAATTTTGATCACCAACGAAAAATCATTTGAAATGCTTGGTAAAGCAATTCCAATTTCAATTCCAAGCTTTTGGAAAGCATTGCTGATATTGAAAAGCCGACGAAATGCACCATCAGGAGAATTTCCCTTAGTATACAATAGTATTTTGATATTACTTTCTGTATCCATCCATCGGTTAAGTGCGTCTAAACTTGGAAAAAACGAAATTTTGGCTTTCATAAAGATCGCGTCACTTTCATGAACATCAATGAGCTCACGCTTTCCCGTTGAGACAAAAGTCTCAATATTTGAGTATACATTCATTGCACTGAACTCGCATTCATCAAAGTCGTGCACAATTTGAAGAAGCTGTTCAGAATTACTTTCTGCTAGCTTGTACTTTTTCAACGTCTCGTAGGCACGTTCAAAATAATGATTGGCTGTTGTTTTCAATTTCTCTTCATAAGCGGAAATTTCCTTTGATAGTTTCGATTGAGGATCCAACAAGATAACTTGTAGTCGATTTTCGTTTTCTAGAACGTAGCTCTTGACATATTCAGGGGTCCGAAAATCTTCAAGCGTCACAAGCATCGTACGGAAATTGCTAAAGGTGTTATCGTTTAGCTGTTTATAAAGTTTTTCAACTTTTATGTCCAGAAACTGGGTGATAGGCACAAGCACAAACCGAAGCGGAACACCAGTAATATTTGGGTCAAAGAATTTGAAATGTTGTTCCTTCGAAACCTGCGTGTCCACTTTCTCTATCAAGTCAAACATTTGGCTTATAGTCGACGGTTGTTGAGGCATTTGCGGCTTTGAGTGAAGAGTAATTCGTTTTTCGAAATTGCTGTCGCTCTTCGCATCTAAAAGCTCAAGACTGGCCTTTAGAGAGACATTCACATAACCACACGGAATGCTTCCTAAAAAGCTGCCTTTGATAGTCTTGTCTCTGGTTGTGTCGATTTGTCTAATTCTTATATCTGCTTTTACTTCGGCCCCTATGATTATGCTATGTACGACATGCGTTGCCTTGATCTGGTTATTGAGAAGCTGATTTTTGACAGATTCATCCATTACGTCCTTTGAGGAGGGAAGTAATTCGATGGAATAATTATCTAGATGATACTGGCAAATAAGTTGTTCTTCACTAGAATTTTTGCCAGAGGAAACATTATATTCACCAGTTCCTTCTACTTTGATGATGCCAGATAAAAATTCGATGGAAATTGCACCATCAACTTTGATAGTCGAAAGTTTATCTTGAAAACTTTTTATGTGGATTAAGCGATAATCAAGATTCTTGATTGGATGAAAAATCAAATGATCTTTGGTGAACTTTTTGGCAAATAAATTGAAACCAGAGTCTTTGGAATCATGGCAGTCCCAAAGATCACCCAAGCCTAGAACAACATTTTTGATACATGGAAGTGTAAAAGTGGAATCCTCGACATAGATGACTTGTTTTTCCTTCATATTTTCTATATCAAAATTAATTCCTTCAGTTTTTTTGAAGAAAAACAATCCACTGAAGACTCACTTTTGTACCGTTATATATTACGATGTTTGTTACATTAGTGATAATCTTTCGTAGTTCAAGTTATCGATTGCAGATGACATTTTTTGTAAGACAAAAACATACAATTGCTTTCTCATTTTACGTATGCACTGCGTTTGTTTTTTTGCGCCGTAGTTCATTTATTAAAAAGAAGTTTTTAGCTAAAATAGGATACGGACTCTGTTTGGCAATACGGGCCGGCGGGCTGAAGGTTTTCGCATCACTAGTTGACATACATATTTCGTTATTTATCAATAGAGATCCTGTTGATAAATAACAATGAAAAACGAAATACGTAACCTGTCAACTGTGTTGTCAGATGACAGTTTTGGACATTGGATACATCCAATGTTACTAGTTTAAATTGAAAAACAATCACAATTCAGCAACCATTTAGCAACCATTCATCGGTTAAATGAACCAGTTTCTGAATTGATTGGTGCCATTTAACCGATGAATGGTTGCCAAATGGTTGCTGAATAATTTCTAAATTGTGGTTTTTTCAAATAGATTACGTAGTAAGTGTCTGTGGAGATCATAATATTGAAAATAACATAAATATGGAAAATATCTGTTTTAAACGATAATGATAATGTAATCTAATGTTACACTAGTAACACAGACTTCATTAATTTAGAAATTGTTTTCTCCCTTTTTGTCGCCAAATGTAACCACAAAGCAATTTACGCTAAAATTCACTATCCTAGAATAGTTTATTAATTTCTGCAGTAATTTATTTATCTTATAATTTGTGCAACAAATTACATGTACATAATTAATATTTCTTTTGTAATATAAAGACTAGTGATTAAAGATCAAATAAAGTGTGTTTAAAAAGCTTTGATTCTATAATTGCCCTATTGTGTACGAATCGCTCTTATAGAATTAACTTTAATTCACCACACTAATTATAAAAATTTGTTGTTTTAAGAGTTTTGCACTTTTAATCCAGAAAAAGTGAATGATTGTTTTGCTGAAGTGATTAGACGATTACGATTTGATAATCATCGTTAAAATCGGAAAAGACATGTTGAGAAACCCGCGTGATTAAGATTAAATAAATTCAACGGCATAAATCACTAGCATCAATATCCGTAAATATTGACATAAGCTCTTAACAAATCTAATCATTATAAAAGTAGTACACATTATAATTTTTTACACTAAATAAAGTATGTTTTAATCAATTGTTTGTACTATTTTTATTTTTTAATAAAGTTTTAGATAAGACAAAACTTTTTTGAATATGTAATTTTATAAGTTTGTACTATACAAGTGCATTAATGTACATATGGTAATACATGTATGTATTTTAAATTTTAGCAGAATTGAATCACTAGTTGTCGAGAAATTAAGCTCCAAAGTTTAAAAATTTGATTTTTTTAACTATATAAAAAACCAAATTAATCAAATTCAAAAAATTGTTGATTAATAAAATTTTTATTTTTGTTTGTATATAATACAAAGAGCATATTATATCCATGTTTTTGTTGGACGATATTTTGTCGGAAGAATTTTTAAAGTTTCAAACGCTTTATCAACAAAGGCATTTTTTGTATTTGTCCTGAATGTTTATTTAACACAGAATTTAGAAATTGAGATACAAAGTAATACAGTAAACTCCCCGATGTTTATAAATACAATCACTTCCTAAGTGCACAATTACAACTCAGTCTCGTGAAGTGACTTATAAATAAGTACATGTTTTTTATTCTGAAAGTGCACTGATTCTTGATAACGCTCAGTTTTAACTAGTGATTTATGAAACAATAATAACTACCTTCAGTCAAAACTTGTGGTCGGTGCTATTAGTAAAAAATTCGGTTTATCGAGGTTTATTAGTAAATTCGGTTTATTGAGGTTTCAATTAGTGCTTCGGTTTAACGAGGGTTCGGTTTGACTGTAGCTAGTTATATTTATGTTTATTTTCATTATTTGATATTAAATTATATCATTTTAATGTGCTTGGATCAATCCAGCTAAAGAGAATAATGTTGAAGAAATGATTTTAAGAGAATTTGTAAAATTATTTAGAAAAACGTGCAAGATTATGACAGACTATTCTCTAAATGTATGCTCTCCCTAAAAGCACGCTCAATATAGTGTATATTTGACTTTAAGAGCACAAAATCATTCGCTCGATTTCGTATTTATTTTTTGAATTGTGACACGAATTTGGCGTACTTAATTTATTAGACGAGAGTCAGGTGCTATTCATTCTTAATATTTCTAATCAATTAAAGGTAAGCACAAGAACATATGATTGTTTATTAAGTCACAAATATTGTATTATCTTGACTATGTCCTTTTGTAAAAGTAAGAAAAGTTTAGATTATTTACAGTTGAAAATTTAAGATTATTATAGCTATGTAATATTTCTGATATATAAGAGAAATTTATATTTACTTAATTTGTTGTTGATTTTTAATTTCAGAATAACTATTGAAAGAGTTCGTAAATATCATAATTGTCGACTAATTTTGTAGTTTGTTTAAAATATGCTAATATATAAAAGTGAAACAAGCTATTTATAACTTAACTTTATAAAGCTTGAAATTTTACATCAAAAAATCTGAATAAATTTTTCAAATCAATAATTTAACCTACTTGAAATTCCAAATTCACACTGATAACTTTTAGCTATTTTTAAATTAAACTTATAGCCAACTTCAGAAAATTCTCATTTTCGTACTATTTTCGCGAAAAGTACATTCCTCAAATGAACTTGAACTAATCTTGCTATATTTTGAAATAGCTTAAATGCATTCTATCGATATCTCTTCGATAATTTAAGCTAAAAATATTTATTTTACATCGCATAATTGACAGTTACCCAGATAACATTAACTTATTGTAACTCCACCTTTTGTTGATTTCAATTATCATCCTATATCATTATCATAACAAAAATCATACACCATAGGAAATTCGACCTCCTTGCAATCATAATCTCTTTACAATTATCATCTTTTTTTTAGTCCTGGGGTATATTATATGTGGGCTGTATTTATTTTATTTAGCGAAATGTTTCAATGTGGTAAAAGCATTTTATTATCGTCATATATAATGGTCAACAAAATATATGTATAACTAAATAAATTTATCACAGTATAATAGCGAAATGATAAGAATATTGTTTTACAGTAAAATATTATTTGTACAAAATAAATAGATTAACCTATAATAAATATCTGAAATAATATTATGTGAGGGATCATACTTCGTCTAACTTAGCAGCATGGAGTACCTGGGTCGTTGTAATCTTCAAAGCAATATCCTTTGTAACAGACCAGATCGCCTGAACAATCACCAGAGCTGGCACAAGCCTCGCCACCATTACAATCTTCTTTATTACCACCATAAGTACAGCGTTTCATAGGTGACATAGGTGACGGTAAGACTGTATGTATGATGCAGATGATAACAGTAAACCAAAGGATAGATTTCATAGTTCGGTTAGACTTTGATAAAAATTGAAAGTAGAAGAGATGTGTTTGATGTTATCAAATCTGATGATTTTTTAGGATATTATCATATCGGTCAGTGGACATGTCCATCCCTGTCAGGAGCTACTGTATATCAATAGTAATTTACATGATCTACAAACCCAATTTTCTTATTGAGTTAACGAAACAATTTTATTCTTCATATAATAAAGTTGTAATTGCAAAAAAGAAAAGTGTAAAGTTTTTCAGGTAAGCTATTTTTCAAATGATGTAAAATATTATTTTTAAAGTAGTATAATAACTAGAGTCTTGGGTTTTAGTCCTCCATCTTGAATTAAATAACCGAATGAATATTATTTTCATACTTAATACAGTATGGCTGGTGACGTTCAACATCCAGACAACCACTATCCCGACAACTCATAAGCCCAACAAACGAAATCCCGAAAGCACAGCATCCCGAATGGACGAAATCCCGAAAGCACGGCATCCTGAATGCACGAAATTCCGAACGTACGGCATTCCGAATGCACGAAATACCTTAATGAAGCGAAATATTAAGATTTTAAATATCGGGATTTCGTGCATTCGGGATACCGTTCTTTCGGTATTTTGTTTGTCGGGTTTATGGGGATGTCGTACCAGATCCAGTATTGCTATATAACGATAATATACGACTTGGATAAAAAAACTTATCATAGTTAAGTTAAAGAATCTTTGACAACTATGACTTAAATATAACTTAACAAATATTCGTCTTTATTATTTGCTTAATCATTCGTTTATTCATAATTACACCCTAAAATGACATTCAAATTACTAAAATATTCAAGCTAGTTACAGTTTTGTTATTTATAAATAAAGTCTTTATTCTGATAAAAAAATTATAATATATTTTGTTATTGTATAGAACATTCAGTTATATAATCTTCCGGATATTTTAATATCAAATTGTCTTCATATACTTCATTATCTGTGATTTTTTGACGTTTTGTTGGTCTTTAGTTATTTATTTAATTGGTATTTTTAATTTTTTCTTATTGGCAAAAGATATGATAATATTGCGAGCTCTACGTCTAACTGTTATTTTTACCTCAGATTTTTCAATATCTTGTCTATAGATCTCATAAATTCTATTTCGTCCTATTTCATAACATGTAAACAATCTACCAAATCACTCCTTATAATTTTGGCTAGTACCTCGAAAAAGTTCATATCTTGTTGGACTGGCGCTGAAAAGACATTAAATAAAGTATTGGAAAGTTTTCACAAGACCAATCTTCGTGATTTCAAGTTGCGATCATTACTGATAAATAATTTTTCTTCCACATATTCATTAAAAAGCATATCCAAACGTTCTTGTTCAAATTGTGCTGATGTTATTTGTAGTTTTAATTCATCAACTGTTCCTAGTGTTCTTCCAATATTTTGCTTTACAAACTTCACACCAAATCTTTCTAATGTTTCATTGAAAACAAAATAATGTCCAGGTCTAGTTATATTAATAATACTGCTTTATTTAACAAAATCTGTAATAATCTATTTTTATCCATATAATTAAGAAAAAATGTAACTGATTGAGCATAATTACTATGACCTGCAACTGCAAAAAGAGGAGTAAAAGCTTTTAAGTTTTCAATTTGCATCTTCCAATTATCATATTGAATATCCATTTTGTGTTCCATTCAATATCCAGTCCAGCAAAAAAATAAGTACCAAACTTTTACAATATTATTATTTTTAATTATAATATCAATTACAATTTCATTACAACTATTAATATATTTTTGAAGAGCAATTTTCACTTCTATTTATATTAATATTATTCTTGATGCAGCCTGATAATCTATAACTTTTTCAAACTTATCAAAATAATGCACACCAAGAATTGCTACTAAATTAAAAATATCATATCAGAAAATATTGTTATAAGTATTATACACATATATTTGTTAGTATATCAGCCATCCAATAAAAAATAAAATTCTAGATGAGTTTCTTAAAGAAATTAAATGACAAAAAATTGTTTTATCAGCAACTAAATTAATATTTTTAATAGTATTTGTATCAACATTATTCATATATATACAAGTTATATTATATACATATTTATTGTTATTAGAATTTTTACTCAGTTTTAATATTATAATATTTAATAATAAAAAATTACATGAACTAATTCTATATACTAATTCTTGAATAATATTTTATATATCAAAATTAATATCATTTTTATTAAGTAATTTGTTGAATATATTATTATAATATAATAATTTTTTAGAAAATAAAGAAATGTTCACATAAAATTCTATATTTATCAAAATTATCCTCAAAAATTATTTGCAATAGAGATTTAGAAAATTCAAATTGAAAAATTATTCTTAAAATAGTATATTTATTTTTTTGATAATATTAAAATATTATTATATATAAATATTTTGTTTTTAAAGTTTATATATTATCAATAATACATAAATTTTATATATTACTTTTTGTTCATAGTTTTTAATAAGAATTTTTCTCCTTTTGTTTTGCTTTTTCTAATTATTTTTCATGTTTAGAAGTATGTAATACTACATTTACTATATATAAAATAATAATTAATAATATAATTTTTAATATAATAAACTTAATATATATGTAAATTATATATTTATACTAAGAAAGATGATATTTAATAAAATTAAAATAATAAATATAGAAATCTTTTTACTTTTAATTGAATTGTATTTTATTATTATTAATCTTTATTATTATTATTTTTGATGTACTATAATTTATTTTTTGTTTTGTATATAATCAAGCATACTATTATAAGTTTGTTTACTAATTATTAAATTAAATTATAAACTTGAATTTGAATTAAAAAAAAATAATAAACTAATAAAATATATTAAAAAAAAGAGAAGTATCTAAAATTTATATCAATTTCTACAAAAATTGTATTTATTTTAAAAAAAATAATAATATAAAAGAGTTGTAAAAAAGTAAAGATCAAAGAAGAAAGAGAGTATAAAAGAATAAAGAAATAGTAGAAAAAGTTTAAAAAAACTAATTCTATACTTATATTGTTACTGTAGTAATATAAATTTCTCTAATTCGATAATCTTTCATTGATTATGTGAAATTCTCTTTTTCTTAATTTTTACCATTTATCACCTGATTATTATTATTTTTATCCAATCGTATAATTATCTCATTTTATATTATTACTCTAAATCTTATATTTTATATCCTAAATATCATATTTATTCTCTTTTTCTTATTTCTATATACTTTTATCATCTTAAATCTGAGATTTACAATTTCGATCACAAATATCCTACATTAATATTAATATTTCACATATATAACTATATTTAGTAATACTGTATAAATTAATTAGTTAATACATTTGTAAATCTCTACTTTTATATTTTATTTCTTCTTTTATATTTCAATTCTTCTTTTATATTTATATTACACGAAAATCTTGATTTCAAAATCTTGATTTCAAAACC
>CAJVPL010001892.1:0-11278 GCA_910591945.1 Ambispora gerdemannii
AACTGTGTTATGACACCACAGAAAAAGCGGATGGCGAACGTGATGAACACTTAATACACTTAATGACAAAATTTGTCAATATATTTTAATTCTATCTATATTATAAAATTATAAAAAGATATATATAAAAGATAGAAAAAGTAAATAGAAAAAGATAGAAAAGATAGAAAATAAAAGTAGTAAAGGTAGAAAGAGTAAATAATAAAAGTAGAAAAGATAAATAATAAAGATAAAAAGGTAGAAAAGATAAATAATAGAGGTAGAAAAGGTAAAAAATAAATATATAAAAGATAAAAAAAGTAAAAAATAAAGGTATAAAAGATAAAAAAGATAGAAAATAAAGATAGAAAGAGTAGAAAAGATAGAAAATAAAGGTAGAAAAAGTAAATAATAATAATTATTATATGATTATTAAATGATTAATATATATATACTATTTTTATCGATTTGTTGTTTTGTTATTATTTTTAAAGAATTTCATATTTTCTATTATTTTTGAAAGATTTATTAATTATGAAATTATTGAAAATAATTGTAACATTATTAATTGAACTAATTGCTATAACTTGTTATATTAAATCTAATTGATTATAACTTATTTTTATAATTACAAAACCAGCTATATTTATAATAAATATTTTTCATTAATTATTACTATATTTATATAAATAATTATAATATTGAATAATCCTATAATATGAATAACTTCTGTAATTTCTATAATTTCTATAATTTCTATAATTATTGTAATTTTTGCAATTTTTGTAATTTTTACAATTTGATTTATGTTTTTAAAATATTAAAAAATTATGAAATTAATGATAAAATTATGAAATTATAAAATTATAAAGTTACTTAAATTATAATAATAATAATAATAATAAATAATAAATAATAAATAATAAATAATAAATTACATATACAAGTCACATATAGAAATATATATTCAAATTACATGTTATATATAAAAGTCATGTGATTTTCAAATTTGTTCAATAAATATATAATAATTTAAATAATTAAATAATAAATAATTAAATTAAATAAATTTAATTATTAAAAATAAATATAATAAAAGTAATTAATTATTAATAAAATAACTATATTTAAATTATAACATCAGGTATTTAGTTTCTCTGTATTAATTTTGTCATAACCAAATCTAATGAGTTTTTTGATGAGTATTTGATAAAATAAGAATCTTTGAATGAAAGTGTTCTTGAAAATTAATTTTAACAATGTCAATAACAATTAACTAAATTTTTAATTGATTAATTTATTTTTGCTATCAATTAAAATATTGTAAAATTGCTTGATTAGTACTTTTAATATGAATTTATTCAAAGAATGTTAAAGCACATTGTTACTGATAAGTCAATACTATATAATATTTTTATTGACTATTCAATTTGATTACATGATTATAATTCAAATTGAATTAAAAATTACATGTAATTATATGACTAACAAATTTCTAAATATAGTAAAAAAAATCTCTCTATAGTCACATTTCCTCTATAATTACCAAATTTTGCTTTTTCGAAAGTATAAAAAGGTTTGACTGTATGAAAAATGGATTATGATAAAAATTTTGGCCAAAATTGTGCAGATCCTGAGATCATTTGGCCAGAATTATTGATAATTTCTTATAATAAAAGAGCAATATTTTGAAAATAATAATAAATTAATTTTGCAATATTTATATTGCTATATACTATGTAAATTACAAGTATAATTGTTATTCATAGTTTATTATAATAGATATTGCAAATTTTCACCATAATTCGTTTTTCATCATGATCCCCCACATTTATTAACATTAATATACAATTTACATTTTCACAAACCCGATATAAACGAATACTTTATTTTATTTATTTATTGTATTATTATGGAATATCACTTAACCGCGATTGCTACACCCAATATACATGTGAAAGTTGATAACGCGAAATTTATTTTTTTCCGATGCATGCATAAACCACGCCCATCTGCTAAATATATTTATTCGAAATAATATTTATCACTACGACTACGAAATATTGTAAATTCAAAATTCTGTCATTAAGTGTATTAAGTGTTCATCACGTTCGCCATCCGCTTTTTCTGTGGTGTCATAACACAGTTAGGAAGAATGGTCAAATCCTTATGCTTACGAGTACCAGCTCCTTGCAAATCCTCCAATATGTCATCATCACACATTTCTTCAACAACATCAATTGTTTTACAGATGATCATCTAAGGTTTTGAAAATGATCAAATATTAAATAATTTTCTACTATGAATGTGATAACAGAAGTATCAATACTAACCTTAGCTTTCCATGTCAAAACCAAACATTTAAGAGCTTTTTCAAATTGGTTGACATTGGTTGGTACTTGTAAGGTATCCGACCTTGTAACTCTGCAAATATATCCGGCAGGAACATCCATACGTAATAAAATCATATAGAGACCTACATAAAAGTATAATTAATATTTCGTGGCAAAATTTATCAAGATTATGGCAAGTTAAAAAAAAAAGACCTACCAGCATGAATGAAACTAACTAGCTCAAATTGACGCAATTTATTTGTTTCCCATTCTACAAACTTGCCCAAGTCTACTATCATATCTTTAAGCATCTTCGAACTTTTTAATCCCCTTTCTTTAAGCAATTTTGTTCCATTGTCTCCTTCATAATCTTTTCCTACTTCAGAAGCGCCATATTCATATGATCCTTTTCTTAAGATTAAATCACCTCTTCTTCCAATTGCTTTTCTAGTTGTCTTTATGACTCCTTGAATTACCCGCTTATTATTTTTACGTTTTGATGAAGCAAGGCTACATGATTCACCTCTTGCAATATCTACTCCTTTCAATTCATTAAAACATTTATCAATAAATGACCAAATATGAACATTATGCCATGCCTCCAAATGTTTTTGTTGCAGTGTATCGGATTCAAATTCTAATAACAAATTATATATAGTATTTTTCACCCAGTCAAAATCAAAATGGTTTATTCTGTCAAAGTTTTCGCCTTCCCAATCTTGTCGCACATCAAGTGCTACGCGTAAATCTTTTGTTGTTTTCATTCGAAAAGAGCTGATATACTTTAATAATTCAATCGACATTTCTGGAAGGTTTTTTGCTTCTGTGTCACAGATTTCGCTTAGTTCTTCAGAGGTAAAAATATTGTTTTTAATATAAGTTTCATCATCAGGGTCAATAATGAATGAATGTGCCAAGCTGGAAGAAAATATTACCGAAAGTAAATCACGTTGACAAAATCAGAAATTTCATTACAACAAATATATTTTCACATACTGTTCAAACCGGCATTGAATTCCGAAGGCATATAACTCATCTTCAACACATTTTCCTGATGTCAAATACCATTTTTTCTCTTTTTTCATTCCTCTATATGAATCTTTAAATTCAGATATATTCGATTCACTCATTTCTCTATTTTCATCATTATCATCATTATCAAAACCATTATCCTCATCGGGCCATGCAAATTTGTACTCTATTGTGTCATCCGATTTCCGCAGTTTCTTGGCAAACCGATTAGGTTGTCGTTCATTGGGACTCCGCCAGAATTCATTGATTTCGTCATTCAATTCCTACAAAGCACAAAGTCAAATCATAATTAAACTATAAAATAATATTGCGGTAACATATACTTACGTAGCTATTAATGTACCCAGCAGTTTTTCGATTTTCAATATCATTCTCTGTTGCGCTTTGAAAATTTTTTCGGGTTCGGCTAGTTTTTCCTTTCCTTTGCTAAAGTAGAATATTGATAACATATATGTATAACTTTCTGATAATACAATGGTCTTTATACCTACTTTTGCATCATCATGTATTTCTTCCAGCAGGGTATCTCCAATAATTTTTAGATATTCCGTTTTCTAATAAAATCATTTGAGTGAGAGCTTATCAGATTGGACTATGAAGTCCCTACCATAGATACAATAAATGATATGAAACCATACAATTATATTTTTATGAAGATCACGGGTGCGTTGTAAAACACCAGGATCAATGTTCTTTATGGTTGCAATCTCAACTAAGTTTCGAACGTATTGATCGAGCACTTGTTGTGCTGTTACTGTTGGATTCTTAGTATATACTAATCTTGTGAAATGGTCAATGGTATTCCACCGGTTCAAGGACATTACAGAAAAAAATTTGTTGATTCCAGTGTGTGGATGACAAAGGTTTGCATCCAGTGTGAAATTATCAGTTCTGCTCATCTGTTCTTTGCAAAAAAAAAGATGTTTAATTAGTTAACAGAACAAATAGACCCATATAATTTATATTCTTGTGTAGTCCCCGTCCAAGTACAAGTTAATCAGTCGCAATCATGCGGTTGAGCACATGATGTTCGCAGGCAATCTCTGACATATTGACCCTAGCCACCTTTTCGTGTTGAACGATCGGGTAGAGTGGTAGCCTCCTGCGACACCGACAGACACCCCCCCAAAAGTTGACTCTTTCCGCAACCTCTTCTCTTACACGTGTGTTGAACGCGGAAGATTTGCACGTAAACCCTGGGTCATTACTGCCAGCATCCAATCTGTCTAAGACGACATCAAGCTGTCCGACCAAGAAGACCACCTTTCGTGTTGAACTGCAGGCAGTGCTTGGTGGCCCCCATGCAACAAAAAGAGGCGCGTGGATTCGTAAAAAAGAGATCAATTATTAATACTTAACTTTAGAAAACGTGGTTTAAAATTCCGTTACAATAGTACGCGTTTTAAAATTTTTTTCCACACATTTCCTTCTATATCGATCTCCCACTCGTGACGTAATACAAATCATGACAATTTTTCCGGTTTGACGATCATGCTCTGGAACTAATCGGTCAGCATTGACAAAATAGAATAGAATATACGTGTAAAAATTAAATGTGTGACACCATGTATTAACCCAAACACGCGACTATCTGGAAGTGTAAGTGGGTTGAATGTATGCATATTGCTTCGCAGTCACAAAGTGACTATGGTGCAGAAAGTCTAAAGACATCAAATTATTTAAGTAATTTTTAAAATGTTACTACTTTCTTATAAATATAAAAAAGAATACGAACTTTAATAAATGATCTGCAAAATTTTCTGCACCATATATATATTTCAAACATGTGATTCACGGTGACGATGATCTAATAACTTCGATCTGCATATGGAATGTCTAATAATTATATCAGGCGATAAGTTACATAACACGGACATGGTAATAAATTCTTGAAAGATGCATTAATTAATGTCAAGGATAACTGCTTTTTGATAATATCGATCTTTAGCATGCCTCATAAATGGACCACCTGGATTGAAGTGTTGCACACTGAATTATTTTAGCAGAATTTATTCGTTTTTGCCATGAATGAAATGCTTGTTGGATAATTAATACTACATGTCTTTTACTATACATGGGCCTTCCAAAACAATAAGGATGATGCTTCCAGCATGCATCGGACCCATATACCAAAATCCGCATTTAATACATTGATCATAAAAATTTTCCGGAAGCTTTGGTTTAAAACATCTATCTTCATGTTTGTCTTTTTCTCTAAACTCTTTTCAATTCCCACATTCGAGGCAAAACCCATCATAGTGCAGATAAGCTGAATCAAGTACTATATGAATAAATAAACGTTTTCTCTGCACATTATTGAGCACAAAGAATGGTGGGGAATATAAAGTTGTTCTATAATATTCTGTCATTATTTTATATTTTTTTCTGCATATAGTATTAGTATAAAATATATTTAATATATAATATTGCAATAATTAATTTCTTTTATATATAACTTATATGAAAGTATAATAGTAGAGCTCTATTTTTCCTGAAATAATATTGAGTTATATATCACAGATATAAAAATTTAGTTAATTATCAGCAAAATAATGGTTAATTATAAAGTTTCTTGCAAGTTGACTTGCGAATCAAATATAAAAATGATAGATATTTTGGCTTGTGAGCTTTTTTTTATATGAAATTTATTAATAAATAATTATACAACAATATCTAATATAATACCAAGAATAGTCAGATTTATATCATATTGGAGAGTTTAATTCATTAAATTTATAATATATAATATGAAAAGTAATTATTTTAACAAATCTTATTATATTTGCAAGCTCTTGTATAATAAAGATTTTAGTGGTATTAATATTTTAAAGTCTTAAATTCTTCTAAGAAAAAATATTTAGAAGTTTATTTCTGTTTGAATTGCTTTTTTTGAATTTTGTTAGAAGCTTGAGTAAATTTTAATAATTTAATATATTTATTAATTAATTTAGAATTAACTTCAGCTTTTATTAATTCTTTACAAAATTGTAAAAAATAAAAATTAGTCATCACAATCTTTTTATTAATATTATTTTTTGTCTTAACCAAATCTAAAATAAATATTTTATACATTTCAGTTTTTGTACAATATTAAATTCTTTCTCTAATAATAAGCTTTTTTTTGTCTGATACAGAACTTCTATTTGATTTTTTTTAAAATAAGTTTTTAGAATATAAATTTTAAAACTTTAGTAATAGTGTGTGTGTGTGTGTGTGTGTGTGTGTGTGTGTGTGTGTGTGTGTGTGTGTGTGTGTGTGTAACTTAATAAAATTATATTTTGTATTGATTTTGATTTTAAAAGATAAATTATTTATAATAATTAATTTATTATATTTAACTTGAAAAACAGTTACTTGAAAGATTTATTATTTTGAATTATTGTCTTTAAATTATAAAGAAATTTTAGTAAAATTATTGAATTTTATTATAATAAGAACATATATTATCTATCTTTAACAATAGTTTTTAATCTTTTTCATTATAAAAACTTAATTTTTTACACCTTTAAATTAATAGAAAAATATAAATAATGTATAAATAACTTAATAATAATAATATCAAGAAATACAATTATCTTAAACAGGTAAAAAATCCAAATATTATTTAGCTAAATAATCTTGTATTTTTAAATATTTATCTATATAAAAAATAAAAAAAAATATTAATATATAATAATCTTAAAAACTTATTTCATTATGAAGCTTTTTTCTAATAAAGAGTCTTATTTCACTAAAAATAAATTTAATTTTGTATTAAAATCTTGAATTTGTTAATATATCAAAAAAAAATAAATTTATTTGTGAAAAAATATTTATAAAAATCAAATTATATTAAACTTTAAATTATCATTTAAAAAATTATGTATATTTTGTAATAGACTAATTTATTTTCAAATTAATTAATTTTGATACAATATATATTATAACTATTTACAAAAATAACTGATAAAATAAAATAAATATTATATTAATCTTGAAATTACTTTTCTTCTCTCAATTTTCAATTTAGATTTTTTTTATTTGTAAAATACCAAAAAAATATTAATACTAAATAACTTATCTGAATTAAATATTTTTTTTATTTAATATATTTAAAAATATCTTAATACATTTCATTTAAAATATAGTAATTTTCTTTATAATTTGACTTTGTATTATTTGATTTTATAATATAATTAGTATTAAAATTTGAGCTTGATTATTTTTCTTTAATAACAAAATTATATATTATATTAAAAAATTATTATTTGTTTTTAATTTATATAATGAAAATATTAGTATATAAATATTTTCAAATTTGTTATTCTTTAGATTCTACTTTTTTATTTACTTTATATATTATAACTATATCAATTACTAATAATTATATTAGCTAATTTAAAATTTGATATTTCTTTTATATTAGATTTAAAATCAAAAAGTAATAAAAATTAATTTCAAATTCTATAAATCTTTTATAAAATATTTAAATGCAATTTTAATTTAATTATCAAAGAAAATGCACTTATTATTTATATTAGTAAAATATAATAATTAAAAAATTCTTGTATAGCTTTTTAATAATTTGCTAAATATATTTTATATAAATTTTCTATTACTAATTTTCAAAGTTCTCTTTAGCTTTATAACAAATATCTTTTTATTATACAATATTCTTGGTTTTAATCTTTCTGTTATCAAAGTTTACTTTTAAATTAAAATAAATACTTTTAATATTTGAATAAACTAAAATATTCTATAAATTTTTTATTATATAACTTGTTTTAGATCTTAATATTTATATCTTTTTAATATAAAGATTTTATATATAAAAATTCTTAAATATTATAATATATACAACAGGATATTCTTAATCAAACTTAAAAATTTTAGCTTTTTTAGAACTAAGATTTTGAAAAATGATAATTATATCAAAATCAGTTTTTTTAATAATTAATGTTTCAACTTTAATTTTTTTATAATTTATTGACTCTTATTCATTTTTATTAATTTGAGACTTGTATTTATATTAATTATAAGATTACAAAGTTTTTCAACATAATTTTTTGTAAAAATATTTTTGATACTCAATCACAATAAATATTATTATAACTGAAAAATTATAAAATTAATTTACTATTTTATTTATAATATTTTTTATTACTATAAGCAAATTATTAAACTAAGTATTTGCAAGTTCTACTCAAATATTTTTATAATTTGATAAATAAAAAGTTCATTAGGATTTTTTTGATAGAATACAAAAATAATATAATAAAAATAATAACAAATTTAATAAAGTATTTGTGCAAGTATTTCAATATAAATTGAAGTTACAATATTTATAATAATTAAAGTAATCTATAATTTTAAAATATATATCTATCTCTATTATATTTGTATAAATTATATAGTCAAGTTTACTTTAAGTAATATTAATATTACAAAAATCTTTAATTATTATTTTTTATCTATATTTCTATAATAAATATGAACTTTAATAAATGAGTTATTTGATTTTGTTAATTTAGATACTTTTTTATTAATGTTCTAATTATTATTATTTCAGTTAATATAAAAACTATATATTTTTTCTGTCTTAAACATTTATATTTTATTTGTATAATTTTAATTTTACTATTTGAATTATAAAGAATTTTAATTATCTTATCTATATAAGATTAATATTTATTAATAATTATATAAATATTTTCATCATAATAAAACTTAAAGAAGATTAATATGAAAATATTTGCAAAGATATCTATTGTTAAAATATATTAAACTGATTTAATATATTATATATTGTATTCTCAGATTTTCATATATTTGTATTATTAGATATTTAATATATAACTATATTAAGTCATTCAGAATAATTACAAATAATTAAGTTAATACTCTCTTATAGAAAGTTGCAAAAAAGTTTTAAGTTATTATTATATTGTAAATAAAGTAAATAATATTTTAAGTTTTTTAATTATAAATTATAAAATATAATTAAGTATATATAAAATATTAAAAAGAATATTTAAAATAAGAAGTAAATTTATTTATTATTATTAAAATATTCTAAAAAAATATCCAGTAAGCCAAAAATTCATTTATAATTTAATAATTTTTAATAATTAAAAATTATTAAATTTCACATTTATTAATATTTCAGATATTCTAAAAAAATAAAAAAATATAATTTTACTGATAAATTTCATTATACTTATAAAAAATTTAATCTTTATAAATCACATTTTATATTTATCAGATTTTTATTTTTCAATTAATTATATTCAAATATTATTATTTTAGAAATTTATAGTATTATATAGAAAAGAGTCTAATAATATTATAATAGATTATTTAATCAGAATAATTATAATAATGTATATTAATAATAACAAATAAAAAAATATAAGTAATACAGTCAAATCTCTTTATAGTCATTACCTTTATAAAAAAAAAATTTGGTGACTATAGAGAGAATGTAACTATAGAGAGAATTTTTTTACTATATTTATATGTAAATAGAAAAGTAAAATAGGATAACTATAAAGGGATGTGATTATAAACAAATATGATTATAAAAAGATTTGACTATATAATTAAATATATAATTAAAGCTCTATTTGGATCAGATCAGCTTAGATTTAAAGTTAACTCAAATTGATAATTTCAGGTAAGATCAGATTTAAATCAGATTTGATTCAAAAATTATAAAATAGATTTGTTGATAACTTTTATTTTTATTTTTTATTAAGATACTTATATTTTATGTTTAAGTAAAGTTATTCAGAATGTAATTATATATATATCCACAAATTTTTGTTTAATTCCAATTAATATTAATATTTTTCAAAATATTTTAGGTAATATATGATTATAATTTAACCTAATTTGAAATATATATTTTGAATTAGATTGAAGTAATATATATAATATTTCAAGTATTAAATCATAATTATAATAAGTTTAAAATAATAATAACAGTTTGTTTATAATATGATTAGCTAGAATAAAATCTAGAATTTATATTAAAAGTATTTAATTAAGAAATATTATATAATAAATATATAATTTCATTATCAAATTATAATATAATAATAAATATTATTACTATTTTGAGCTTTTGTATATAAAAGTATTTCAAAATAACAATAATGACTGTGTTCATAGCAATTTACTTTGAATTTTATCAAATAATATTTATAATAATAAAATAATATTTCTTAATAAAATAAAAATAACAATAATAAGATTAAACTAAAAGAAATTCTAATCAAAAACTACTTTTAACTTCAAAATTAAATCAATCTAACATAATGAACTTAAAATTAAAACTCAAAACCAAATTAAAAGAACTTAAATCAAACTTTTAAGAACTTTAAACAAGAACTAAAGAACTTGATTTTTATTAATTATTGACACTTGTATTTATATATATTTTCATGTTATAGTGATACAATGTGATACAGTGTGATACAGTATGGTGCAGTATGATGCAGTCACAGCACAACATATAGCACAGTAGATCTATACTAATATTATAATATTACTGATTCTTCTCTAATTTATATGAAATTATAATTAATAATCTTGTTTTATATTAAAGTAAAAATAGAAAATAGAAGCTAAATTAATATAAAAAATAATAAATTTGCCAAAAAAATTGTGTGATTAATATATTCAAATAAAGATAATAATGAAATAAATATAGAAAGATAAATAATACAAGAAAAAAAGAATAAAATAGAAAGAAGTAGAAAGTTATTGAACTAAATATATAATTTAAATATCATCATAACTAATTTTTACTGTGATTGCATCTTCTATTCACATGTTTATATATTGAATCAGTGATAGTATATTTGAATCAGTAATAATATATACAGTGGCTAACGTAATTATGGAATCACGTGTTCAAATTTATTAATAAAACATAGTAAAAATTGAAATTTTCT
>CAJVPL010001893.1:0-11272 GCA_910591945.1 Ambispora gerdemannii
CAGTTTATATCCTCTCCCAACCCAGGTTCTCGTTTGTAAGCTAATTTAACGATTAGTGAACAAACTTGTAACAGTACCCTGAATTCACTAATATCTACATATTATGTTTAAACAAGATAATGCATTATGTTATATCTTGATATATATGACTTGGTGAATATCAACACATAATATTCAACTTTTGAATTGGATTGATCAAAGCCCTGATCTCAATTTAATTAAATATCTGTGGAATATTTTGGATTGCTAAATTTGAAAAAGAAGATTATTATCTATATCAAAGCAAGAATTAATTCATATATTACAAGAGAAATAGATGAATATTAATTTGAAAACTTTGCATGAGTTAATTTTGAGTCTACCTAGACGCATAGACAAAGTTATTGAAGCCAATGGCAAAAGCATGCCATATTAATTGTAGGTTCTTAAATTTGAACCAATATAACTGTATATTCACTACTTTATTTTTCTTTAATTTATCATATGTTTAATAAATATGATAATTTTTTATTTAATAATAAAAACTTTGATTCGTTGAATAATCGATATTAAATTTTTAGTAATATACTGTAAGAGTATATATATACTAATTCTTATTTTAATTCAAATAATAAAATTAATCTTTAATAATTGCTAGTACATATATAATTTGTATATTTTTATTAATTTGTTATACAAATCAAGTACAGATTTTAATTATACAAGATATTTTTATTTAAAAACTTATATTATATTTAAAATATTAACAAAAAATATTAAATACTTATCAAAGAATTTCTTAGATCCAGTCATAATAAAACTAATATAAAAAAACTGGATATTAAAAGAACTCTTACTAATCCTAATCAATATTAGTAATCTTAAAAAATATCAAAAAAAATCTATTAACTTTAAATACTTATACTTTTTTCAATATTCAAGAGCTAAATATATGAATATTTATCTTAATTAAATAAATTCAAGTTTGCAAAATTCTAAATATAAATTAATAAAATATTGTTATTTTATGATCTATTTAATATTTTGTAATTTTTTATATGTTAACTTTAAATATCAATAACTTATAGAATATTATAAAATTATTATTTTTCAAAAATATATTGAAGTTATTCAAGTATATTACAACAAATTTGTTAATATATGACTTAAAAATCTTATTTATTAGTCTTTGAAATATTACTAATTTATTAATAAGTTCAAAAGATATTATATTAAACTCATATAATTTATTATATATAGTAAAAGTAATCTTTTTTCAATCTTTTGGTTTTATTTTTACATGTCAATATTTATAAGTTAGATCTAATATTGTGAAATATTTAACTTTTTTAAATATATTTAATAAGTTATTAATTCATGATAATATATTTGAATCTTTTATAATAATCTGATTTAATTATTTATAATCAATATAAATCTAAATTTTTCATATACTAATCAAAAATTATTTGATAATAAAATAATATCTTGCTTGAATATTTGATTAATAAATTCTCTTTTCAATAGTAATCTTCTATAATATAATTTTAATGCTATTAATAGATTATTTTCAATATTGAATGATATTTGCTCTATCAGATTCAAAAATATTAAATAAATCTAACAAAATTAAAACTTGAATTATTAATCAAGAATTATTTGATAATAAAATAATATCTTGCTTAAGTATTCGATCAATTTTTTCTTTATAAATTCTCTTTTCAATAATAATCTTCTATAATATAATTTTAATACTATTAATAGACTATTTTCAATATTAATTTCATATTTGCTCTATCAGGTTCAAAAATATTAAATAAATCTAGCAAAATTAAAACTTGAATTATTACATATAATTATTCTCTTTCTAAATAAATTATTATTTGTAAACTTATTTTTTTTTCCTTTATTTCTTTCTACTTTAATTATTATATTAATTGTCAATTAGATTTTTTATATCAGAAAAGATATTTTTTATGTAGAATCACATTGCTAATGAAAAATTATTTTTGTGTGATTATAATTATTATTATTATTTTTAAGAGTTTAAGACTTTTGTCTAGAAAATGCAATAATTATTAATAATTATTTATAAAAAATAATAGTTAAGAAATCTCCAATACTCATTTAAAATATATAGTTTCTCTCTTTTCCCAAAATCAATATAATAAATGATATTTGTAGATATTGACACAGATTTTAAATATCAAAATAACCATCACTTAGTCTAATAATTTCTCCCAAAGTCTTGTTGCATTAGAAATTTCTCAATTCAAACTTAACTAAAAATGCAACAATATATACATATGTATATGTACAGTCGACTCTGGTTATAACGAACCTGTTTATACTGAAATTTGGACATAATGAACGAAATTTTCAGAACCGAATTTTTTATATATAATAGCGCTGGTTATACCGAACGAACATAGTAAATTATTCTATACTGCATCCGAACCCATTTGGCTAATCCATTATTATTTGTATATATCTCGATATAACAAACAATCACGTGGAATCAATTTAATTGATCAAATAAATCATATGAGATTTTATTAATATCTAACACGGTGTTGTATTATCTAATACGGTGTTGTATTATCTGACACTGTATTGTTTAACACTATCATTCTATGTATTATTTAACACTATGTCATCTGCTCATTAGCCTACTGTATTATCTGACACTGTGTGAGATTTTAAATTTATAAGGTAGACTTTTTATTTACTCTTAACCCGACTTTCGTTACATTTTTCACATTATTTTAATTGACATTAATATCTTGATATTATGTCGAAAAGAAAATGAGTTAGTCTTACTGCTGGGCAAAAACGTGAAATTTGTGAAACAAAAGAAAGAAATCCAAACCTTAGTCACACTGAACTCGGTGGTCAGTATGGCATTGAAAAGTCAACAGTATCAGAAATCCTCAAAGAAAAAGAATGTTGGCTTGTTATTTCGGGTGAAGAAGAAGAAAAAATGAAAAAACTTTGTGGATCTAAGTGGCCACAACTCGAAACTGCTCTTGGTCTCTGGGTTGACAATGCACTTATATCACAACAAGATATTAATGGACATATTCTCAAAGCAAAAGCAAGATTTTTCACCAATCACTTACATATTGATGATTTTCATAAATCTGACAGTTGGCTTACTGGTTTTAAAAAGTGACATAGACTTCGTCAATTTACAAAACAGGGTGAATCAGCAAGTGCACCTTCGATGGAATCAATAGAAACTGATCAGCTTACTTTACAACAATTACTTCAATCCTATAAACTTGAAGACATTTGGAATGCTGATGAAACCAGACTTTTTTGGAAAATGGAACCATCCCGAACCTTAGCTCGTTCAAAATTAGCTGGACACAAAAAAGAAAAATCACGTGTATCAATACTTTGTGCTATGAATGCAATTGGAACTGAAAAAATGAATCTTACCTTTATTCACACACACAAAACATCCCACCCAATGCGAAATCTTAATTATAAGAATCTTCCTGTTTATTATTATTGGAACAAAAAGTCATGGATGCAAGTTAATATCTTCAATAATATCCTTCTCAAACTCAATGAACAAATGAAACGAAACAATCAAAAAATCCTACTTTTGGTTGACAATGCACCAGTACATATCATTCTTGATGAAACTGCAGAAAGGTTAAACAGTGTGCAAGTTAAATTTCTTCCTTCAAATACAACTACGATTCTCCAACCTTGTGATGCCAGAATTATTCATTCATTCAAGTGTCAATATAAGCGTCTATTTATCCAAAACTGAATCAATGCTTATGACGATATCCAAAATGATATAGTACAAGAACTCGCAAAGTATAATATCTATCATGCATTACTTAATGTATCAGAAGCATGGTCTATGGTATCATCACAAACGATTAAAAACTGCTGAAAAAAACTGGCATCCTTCCACCAGAAGAAATAGAAAACTTTACTGAACTTTCAGAGCATGATGTTTGGGATTCAATTTCGGATAGGTATGTTTTTATCATAAAAACAGTTTTTTATCTTAAAGAAAATATATTAAATTAATCTAACTTTATTTTGGCAGTATGAATAAAGAACAAAAACTTCAAAAATTGATTAATCACCTACCGGCAAACAATTATCTTACAGCGCATGAATATATCAGCATTGATAATAGTAAAGTTGAGCATGGGCTTACTGATGAGGAAATATTGGCGGCAATAGCAGATGAAGATAAGGAAGAGGAGGAGTCTGTTGATGAACAAGTAGAAAAAGTAAGTTGTAATGAAGCAGAAAAGTCCATAAACCAAGTATTACAATTTTTATACGAACAAGGACCAGAATTTGGTGAAATCAATGAGGAGGTAAAAATTTTAAGAAGGCTACATAAACGAGTTAAGTTGATGATTATAAATAACCTTAAGCAAGTTGATCTTCATTATTTTCAGAATAGAAATCCAAAGTAAAGATGTTTTTTTAAATAAATAATAAATAAGAGCGAAAATAAGTATAAATCTTTTTATTTTGTCAGTTTCTAGAATGATTCATTGTTGCTGTCGATTTAGAGAGTATTTCGTTGTCATTATCAATTTCTAGAGCATTTTATTGTATATTTCTGTCGTCGTCAATTCATTATCATTGTCATCGATTCTTAGAGGATTTCGTTGCGTTAGAGTATTATATAATTGTCATCAATAAATATCAGATCATCAGCTAAATATATTTAGTAATTACGATCACGTGTATTTGATTCTATTGATTCGCTTTATATAACGAACTGTTCGGTATAAAGAGAGTATTGGCCATAACAAACTCACTCTATAACGAACCAAATGTCTCAGTCCGAGAGGTTCATTATAACCAGAGTCAACTGTATATTAACTATAATTGTGTTATATAATATGTATATGTACATTTATATGTATTTAAATAAATATAAAAATATCACTTAATTTAAAATTATATAATAAAATATATATAAAAATTTTGTTGTTGATTATATAATTAAAATAGTTCTTTCATTTTAAAAGTTTCATAAATCTTGTTCATTTTTCAAAAATATAATTGATTAGCTTTAAAATAATATACAGTTTAGAAATAATTATTAATAGGAAATATATAACTTGAAATTTTCAATTTTCATATATAAGTGTGGAGAAAAATTTTTTCATATGGTTCAAGTAATCTATACTTAACAATTTGTTTCAATTTTTAAAATCTTTAAACTCAATGTAGAGACAAAATTTTCAAAATTTGACCAATAACTTTATAGAGCTTATCATAAAGAACAAAGTTACTGGTCAAATTTTGTCTTCACATTGAGTTTAAAGATTTTAAAAATTGAAAAAAATTGTTGAGTATAGATTACTTGAACCATATAAAGCGTGAGAAAAAATTTTTTTTACTTTCCAATCGAAATAGTCCTTGTATTTCAATTAACTTTAAAATGATATAAATTTAAAAATAATTATGTTTTATTATATAATTTTGGACCGGGCGTTACTTTTTGGGGTACTGTACATTAATTGGCTAATTAGAACCGGAGTTAAGATTCTGGATATGTGATTGGTTAATATTGAAGTCGTTACAATCAGTATGTACTGTACATGTAATTGCCAAATTTGGGATAAATGATAAAAAGATCGACTTAGAGTGCATGTACATGTTATCAAACCTTCTATAGTCACACTGTCGTGTGAATGTGATTATAACGGGGGTTTTAATGTGAATGTGATGTGACTGTTAAGAGTGTGATTATAATGAGGTTTTATATGATGTGATCATAACGGGGGGGGTGACTATTTGACTATTCATGTAAAAAAAATTCAGATCCTTTATCGTTATTTAAAAACGTATTTCTCGAGTTTCATGCAATTTTAGCTTACGTATTATTATGTACGATTATGAATAAGGGATTTTTTCGAGTGCTCACACATAATACGTATCAATACGTATTCCTGTTTTTGCCGGTTTTCTATTTTTTTGTTGGAATTGGTTAATGATTATCTACAAATGTTATGTTTTGTATGCAGTATTATCGTTATAGATGTAGATGCAGAAATACGTAGATCCACATTACAGGCGACAGTATTTTAATTTTACGATTTATGCCAATTTTAAGTTAATGATTGTTTGAAAAAAAATGTATATTTTAAGAAAAAGTAACCCCCGTAAGGCAATTGTTCACGGGTCTTCATCTGAGAATATTGCATTCAAAGTCCATGTTAAAAACAAGGAAAGTTCTCACGCCTTCCATTATCAATAATAAAAACAATGTACGTATATGTAATATACATGTATCCCGAGCTGTAAAAATCAAAATGAGCTAAGCCACACATGTGAGCCACATACTTAATGGTCTAAAAAGCCTATTTCAATGAGAAATCTATTACGGATTTGTACGAACAAAGGAAGACTTGTTTTGCTTGACACATGTCGAGTTTTCTTTTGATTTTGATTTTGCTTTATAAAGCCTCAATTGACTAGAATATTATTTAGTTTGATCTCAACATTTGATTTTTTTGCACTTGAAATTCCTCGTAAATTAGAAAGATGGTGTCATTCAAGAATAACGAAGCGAAATTTCTAGCAATCGTATTATGCCATTTTGGGTCGTATCTCTTAAATTTCAATTTATTCGAAATGAGTAGAACTGAACTGCTACTTGATTCCGTTCTCTATTTTCTAATCTTTATTTCGGCAGTCGTGACGGTAATGTACTTGATCATTAGATTATTTCATCCAAAGAATTCGTATAAGTAATGATCTAATTTTTTTCATTAACAACACAATAAACTTAGATATGGACAAAAACAATGTCAAATGTACTTGTTTTCTGTCTAATAAATGTCACGCCGTTGATGGAAACTATATTTCAGCGCAAATTCTCTTCACGGATCTGTCCTTTATCTGAAATGCATCCGTGTGATGAGAGCGAACAAATCAGCACATTGAATATTCGTATTTTCTATTTGTGGGTTGTCGAGTTTTGGAGTATATTCATGATTATTTATCTGGCTAAAACGAAGTGAGTTTGTTCTTTGTGCGTTTATGAATAAATATATACTTAATTAATTGATCTATTAATGTGACTATTCAAAAGACAATGGACTTTTCTTCCGAAATTTAAATATACTCGATTACCAGCTATTAAAAGTACGTGATTTAATAAACTTTTATATCCGCAATTAAAATTAACACCATTTGTTTCATATAAAAGGGCTTTACAGAACTTATGCATACCAATTACCATTAATTCACGGAAGTGTTGTTTGCTTAACGATGTTCATTCATTCGTATTGGAGGTTTCGTATGATTCTCGTCTCGCGGATGATATCTTTTGGATTCGAGGAATCATTAGATTTTGAACTATCGCTATACTCTTTTTTCATCCCTTACAATGTGATAGTTTTGATCGTTTATTTATCGCTTCCGATCGTGGCTGTAAGTAAAAAAAAAAAACTAACTGAACTGACTGACTTAAATTTTTATTAATCCATTCAATGATCGATTGATTTATAAAGGTTCGTCGTGAATCGTATTGGATGACTTATATCTCGTATCTGGCGAATATTTATTACGGAAGTTCGATTTTGTATAAATTGTTCACCTGGTGTATAATGGGCACAACGTTACAGGGGATACAAGGATCTGTTTGCTTGGTAAAGAACAAAATAGTGTATGATCCGTTTTTTCAAGTGCTTTTAATGCTAGGTAATGAATGTATACTCTTCTTTATTGCATCGATATCGATATACCTTATTTCACTAACTCTACCATAATTTTATAGGAATTCTTGCTATTTTTTTTGTAATGCTCTTGACGTTAAACACTATTCGTTGCCATAGAAACTACGGGAAAAATTTAGGATTTTATTGTTAGTTCCTTTTTTCTTTTTATGTTCATCTTAACAGAAAAATACTTACTTATTATCTTTGATTTAGTACGATATCGCCCAGTGTCTTCCAGTTATGAATTTTCAGGGGACCCACCGTTTGATGAAATCGAAAAGAGTAGTTCTGAAAAATATGTGTAAAAAAATTATTCAATGAGTAAATACATGTACATGTAACGGTATACGTATCGATATCGATGTACATGTACGTATCGATATCGATGTACATGTACGTACGTATACAACCATGCAACGGTAACGAAACATCTATAATAGGAAATGCATGTATTTAGTGTTCACATTTACATATCGATACGTACATGTACAAAAACTCGAGTAGAGAGAACAAATATACGTAGCGGTAGATCAACCTATTCAAATTTCTTCATTAATTCAGAATTGAAAATGATTTTAGCGCAAAAGAAACTAGAGATCGCATTTTTTGTAATAGTTTCTTGTCATTTCGCATCGGTCGTCATAAAAAATGATCGGTTTATACTGCCGGGGACAAAATTTCCGCTCGACACAGTTTTGGAAATCTTTGATTACTCGTTGGTGTTGATTTCTGGTCTAATAACAGTGCGTACATGTTTTTTATTCTATTGCATTTTTTCGTTCATACTTGCAAATAATATTATGTATACTATCGCTACATATCGATATATATCGATATCTTAATTTAATGTTTTACATAGGTCTGGAATAAAACAATAACACACGCAATCGCATTTTCATTCATTATATTGGTGCCACTTTTCGACTCATCGATTATATATCTATTTGAAACCAACTTTTGTCTTGTAACAACAACATTTAATTGCGTGAACCCCGTAAGACATAGAAATTTGATAATACGACTATGGTTTTTCGGAATTATCGAATTTTTGTCAATTGCCTTGATAGCTGTTTTATGCTATAGACAGTGAGTATTCTTTTTTGTCTTTGGTTATTTTTTTTTAAAAAAAAATATGATTATAATTTTATTTTTTCAACTTTTCACAATAAATAACGAAAGAAAATGGCCTGTCGTGAAAAATAATAGTATAATTGTACGTTATAATAGAATAATAAAGCGTAAGTTGTTATTTCTGTTATCTATATTTATAATTTAAAGGTAATTCTTCATATATTATTTAAAAATACAACAGAGATATACAAAGTATATGAGTTGAACTTTCCTCTGATTCATGCAAGTCTAGTATTCTCAACAATATTCTTTGGCACTTATTGGGTAAATCGGATAAAATTGTCAACGTTCTTGGAATTATATGGGTTCGGGGTTCCACTCACAGTGCAACCTTACACTTTTATTCCGTATAATTTTGCGCTGTTGCCGTTGGTTGCGCTGTTTCCGATAATAGCTGTAAGTTCCCAAGCTTACATGGATTCTAAACGTTGATATAATAATAAGGGCTGTGACAGATATTACGTAATATCCTAGGGGAGGTGTACTGACAGTGTCTTATGTAAGATATAGAGTCACATGCTTCAAATATCTTACCTGGGGGAGGGAGGTGAGCTCTATAGTAAACTTATATTACGTAACATATGTCACGACCCTAACTCAACAAATAAATAGCTAATATAATCTGTATTCCCATAGGTTCGTAAAGAATCCAAAGTGTTGATTACTTTTACATACTTGTTAAATTTATATTTCATCGGAACGATTACACATAAAGTCATGACTTGGTGCGTTGTCTATATCCCTGCAGGTGGCGTGAAACAGACAGAATGTTCTCTCGTTGATGAATTCAAATTCGATCCAGTGTTTCAATTTCATTTTTGTTTGGGTAAATTATTATTCATTGATTCAAAGAGCCAGTGCCATGAAACATTGCGTTAATAAATACCTTATATTTATTTCAGGATTTTTTTCCGTAGCTTCTCTTGTTCTTTTGACTCTGAATATAGTCCGATGTCACCTGAATTTCAACAGAAATTTAGGATTTTATTGTAAGTCTATTTTTTTTTTTTTTATGAATAAATTTTCCCTAGAATCTAACGCTAACAAGTTCTTTTTATACGATAGTACGCCATCATCAGGTTTCTGATGCATACGAATATAAAGATGACCCAGAACTATACAAATTAGTCAATAACGATAATAAAAGAATGAATTTTTACGAGAGGATTAATCGGGTCTGGCAGTGAAAAACTGATTGGGTAACTAGTAATAATATTAGTACTATATTATTGAGATCATTATCTGTAACATTGTTTCCTGTATAATGGAAATTTAGAGAACCGAGCATGACTCTTATCGAGAGATAGGTTGATGCATTAAAAGAAATCATAAGGACCATTTCAAAAGTTTAGACGCCTAAACATTCTTTAATATTTAAAGAAAAGTTTGAATAAACTACTTATATTTATATCTGTTTAATGTTTGAAAAACGATACAATAAGAATTCAGAAATGGTAAATTCATGACCGTTACTGATGGAACAAGTGGATTTGGCGAAGCATTGACTTGTCATGTCGTAATTGGAAAAAAAAGTAAATAAACTTTGTTATTTAAATAATAAGATTAGAGCAAAAATCGTTTTGGTATATGTTAATAAAGAAGAATGTAATTGGCTATTCCGTATTTAAAGAAATAGAGTTGTGGTGTAATCGTTAATACTGCTTCTGTAACCGGGGCTGTCTCTTCTAGTCGTGCCGCAGATGCCAGTGTATAGTGGTGAAGGAATTAGCGTTAGCGTTAGTTTCATTTAATAGGTTATGTTGTTTAGTCAAACATCATTAAAAGCATCTGTGTAAATGCTGTTTGCACATTTATGCTGGCAAATATTTTAATTTATATTATAATTAAATAATTAAATACTCTTCAACACTAGATACTCAGTGCTAAAACGGTTCTTCAAGGGTCAACGTATGTTGTTGAACTTGGTACCATTTCAATTCAAGGCGACATGAATAGATTAAGGAGTGACAAAGTGTACGTATCGGTATAACGATAACAATAATCCAAAAAATGAATAACGATAAACATTTTTTTCATTTTATATACGTAAATAAAATAGCGATAGACCATAAAAAATATTAGCATACAAGAAATTAAAAGTACATGTAGTTGTCGAACTAAAATAAATTTTATATGTTTTTATAGCATAGCTTCATAAATACATTAATTTTTGTAATTAAAGATACACAAAATATTTTATTTAATGTTTCTTGGTGTCAAAGAAATAAACTATAACACTAAAAAACTAAATATCATCATAAATTCGAATTTACATGACTTAAAATTTGAGTTTAATTCAAATTAAATTTATTTTCAAATGCTCAAATAAGATTAAAAAAATACTAAAGGAAAATGCGAATTACATACAGTGGCAACCAGAAATAATGCAACGACGTCAAAATTTATTAATTAAACATAGTAAAATGCGGATTTTTCTCTTTATAAAA
>CAJVPL010001894.1:0-11264 GCA_910591945.1 Ambispora gerdemannii
GTGACTTATATTATTTTGACCTTTTAATTATATTATCTTAACAAGAAATTATTATTCATATTTCTATTATTATTCATATTATATTCGTATTTATTATTTGCATTATTTATTTATTTATTATTTACATTATTATTTTTAAGATTTTTGAAAGATGCCAGGAAGACATTATATTATTTTGATTTTTGTGTTGCTGGCCTAAAGAGAGACAATATTTATATTTATTTTATTATATTTGTATTTGCATTTTTATATAGCTATTATTGACCGATACTTCAGGAAAGCTTTGATAGTTATTGTATTTATTTCATTAAGTTTCTTGTTAAAAGTTATATCCAACTCTATTATTTTAATATTTGATATTTAAATTATAAGTTTTGATAGTTCAGTAGTTTGATCTTTCAATTGAATACAGTTACTCGCCATATTTCAGAAATATCATCATAGGAAATGACTCTGAAAATGGTGACAATATGAATTAATATAACTTAAATTAATAAAATGTGAAAAATATGAAAAATACAGAAAACTGATATCAAAATCTGACTTAAAACATTAATAAAAAATAATGGAAAGATAATTATATATTATTTTATTTCATAATCTCAATCCTAATTTTAGCTCAAGCAATAATATAATTTTTAAATAAAATTTTAAACAAGTTATAATACATAAAAAATTTGTATCAGATTTTGTTAATCTTAGAAATTTTATTATAATATTAATAAATATTAAAAGAATTAGGATTAGAGCTAGGACTAGAAAAGAAATTATATATAAAATTATCTCATTGATATTTTTAACTAGTATTCTAAACTAGATTTAGATACCAGTTTCTTGTATTTTTTATATTTTTTGTTCTTGTATTAGATTTGTTTTACCAGTCTGATAAAAAATTTCTATATTTTTATTAGATGCTGATTAAAAAATTGTGTATTTTTATTGGCTATTGATTTATAATTGACAAAATTTGGCACAGATTTTTTGCAACTTAAAGATAATATATAACACTATTATATAATTATATAATAATTGAAAATTTTTATTATGAGAATATGAATAACAAAAATAAGAAATATAAAAAATAATCTTTTAATGAAATGATTAAATTAATTAATAATCTAATTTAATAATTCAATTAAACTAAAATATTATAAATTTTATTAATAAATATATATCAATTATTATTACTAAGTAAAATAAAATATTATAAATAATTATAATATTGATAATAATTATTATTTTGATTATTTAAGTTATATTAAATTTACTAATAAAATATAATAAAATAAAATAAAATATGAGTTTTTCTCTATATAAATTTTAGCAAAGTAAGTTAATTAATTTTTTATAATTAAAATATATAATAACTAACAAATTATAAAATTATGTATACAATTTTATTAAAACTTAGTAAAAATTGATATTTTTATCTTATATAAAAGTTTTTAATTTATTTTTTATTTTATATTAAAATAAAATTATAAATTATATAATAGCTAACAAAATTATGAAATTATATTATAATTTTATTAATAAAATATAATAAATATTAAATTTTTTGTCTTATATAAAAGTTTTTAATTTTATTAATAAAAATTTTTGTTTTTATATTAAAATAAAAATCATAAATTATATTTTAATATAAAAATTATTAATAATTAAAACATAAAATTAATTATAAAAAATTTTTGCAATTAAATAAATCTAAAAAATTTAAAAAAAATATATAATGACTTTCAAAATTATAGAATCATATAAAATTTTTGTTATATATAAAAATTTTCAATTTTATTAATAAATATTTTTATTTTTATATTAAAGATATATATTAAAACTTTTATATAAAATAAAAACTTCAATTTTTATTATATTTTATTAATAAAATTATATATATAATTCTATAATTTTATTAGTTATTATAAATAAGACAAAAATTTTAATTTTTATTATATTTTATTAATAAAATTATATATATTACGATTTTAAAAGAAGTTTGATTCAGTTCAAGTTTAATTCAGTTTGAGCTTGAATTAAACTCAAATTTAATCAAAAATCTAGCTCAAAAATTCAAGTTTAATTAAAAATCGATTTAAACTTCAAATTAGACTTGAATTTAAGTTTGAGTTTAAGTAAATATTTAATAAGATTTTAAGTAAAGTTATAAATTATAATTAAAATAATAAATTGATATAAGATAATTAATATTGAGAATAAATATTCAAAAAATTATATAGATTTAAAAAATATTTTTAATTATTATAATTTAATTTACTTTAGTTATATTTTAATAAATATTTATTTTTTAATAATAATTATAAAAGTTACAAATAAATTGTAACCAAAAATAAAAAGTTACAAATTAATATAATAATTAATAAATATAAATATTCAAAGAGTTATATAATATTTATAATAAAATATAAAATAAAAATATTTTAATTATTACTAAATAAATTATTAATCCTTATTAAATACTATAAATTGTACTTATAAATAAAGTTATATTTCATGTTTAAAGTTATATATTAATTTTAAATTAAACTCAAATTAGACTCAAACTTATTTAATAATTCAGTTCAAGTTTGATTTAAACTTTAAATCTTTCTTGAATTCAAGTCAAAGTCTGATTTAAATTGATACAAATTCAAACCAGACTTAAATTTAAATAAAAATCTATTTCAGTTCAATTTATAGAAATACTAATATTTAATTTTATAATTTTATTAATTACTATATAAATAAAAAATATTTATAATAAAAAACTAATAGCAAAAATATTATTATAAAATATAATTATATTTTTATATAAAATACTTTATATAAAAATAATTTTTATAAAAACACAATTTTGAAAATCAAATAATTAATATTTAAAAACCAATTTTTATAATTTAATAATATATTTTAAAAAAAATAACTATAGCTAGAAATTATAATCAAATATGATACATAACATTTAAAGTTATCAAATGTTTGTATTTTATAAAATATATAAACTTCTTAATTAAGAAGCAAATACAAAATTTAATTCGTGAATATGCTCAGAAAGAGATTATTCTATCATATTCACGGATTAAATTTTGTATTTGTTTTTTAGTTGAAAAGTTTATATATTTTATAAAATACAATGTTTGATGACTTTAGATGTTATACACCATATAATAATTAAACACTTGCAAAAATAATAATTATAGAATACACAAACAAATTGAAAATTACCTAATCAAAAGCAAGTTAACAAAACTAAAATATAAAATATTAATATAAATTAGAAAGTTATTATTTATTCATAAAAATTTACAATAATATAAGAAATCTGAAATAATTGTATATTAAGTAAAAAAATAATACAAAATAAAAAATGATTCATAATAATAATTACGTATATCCTTAATAAATTATTTTTAATTAATTAATTACAATTAATTAATTATATCTAAATCAGACTAATTGCAAATTAAATAATTCGAGTTACTGAATTGAAATCTTAAATTTATTTCAATATGCAACTAATTATTATTTAATCAAATAATTTGTTAAAAGAGAGTAAATATATTAGAATTAAAAAAACAATAATTTGGTAATTAATTTATTAAAGGAAAAAAGATTTTATTGCATTATACAATATTTTTATATCAACTTTTTATGTCAATAGTGAATATTTATTAAATATATATATCCTATTGATAGATATTCTATTAAACCAAAAAAAATCTATAAACAACTTTATTCACTTTAATCGTATATTCAATTTTATTCGTCCAACGAGACATAAGTTATCCATCCTATTGCCCTCGATAAGCCAACCAACCACGCTCATTGTAAATCACTAAAGGAAAAAATATAAAATATTTTTCGATATCATCAAAAAATTAACTGAAAAAAATAAAGTATTAAAATTTACAAAGAAAAAAAATAGACTTAAAACCATAGCATGGAAGGATATATAGATAATATCACTTACATAATACGGAAAAACTGCCCATACACCAGTTTTTGTTCTCTGCATATATTATTTCTTTTTATTTAAACAAACAATCAGTCGAGAAAAAGAAGTTGTCAAAATTCAATATTTATTGTTGGCCAAATTTCCAAACAATCATAATGATTGTGTAAGGTTAGTAATAGTAATAAAGAGAGAACAAAAAAGTATGTAAGGCCGTAATCAAGGAGACACACAAATGCGAAGAGGATATCGCGAGATGATTGAAATCAATATGGCGTCAATATATGTGAAATGTTATTGTGGTGAGATATGTAAGAAAATAAGGAGGGCAGAAGGGAGAAAAATAGTAGAATTAACAAAACGAAAATATTGAAAATACAAATTCGCTATATGAGAGATCTATTATTAGTATTATTATTAACAACAAAAATCGTTCGGATGACCCAATGTAAATTCGCAAAATAAAAAAAATAAATTTAATAAAAATAAAGAAAGCACAGCAGAAAATGTCCAATAAAATAAAGCTATGCATGCTTTTGCTGTATCCTCTAAAATAGAAAGAGATGCTAAAATTTTGGTACACTCGTTAATTAATAGTAAAGTTAAATTATAAAAATATATTGCCAAAAACAATTGCCTTACTTTATAATTAAGATAATAATGTTGCATCAATTTTTTTCGACATTATCGTTATCTCCACTTTCAACATTCAATTTTTTCTGAACGAGTTCACTCAAATCTTCTGCTGAATCTTTATTACCTGAAGATGAGGATGATGTATCGTTATTCACTACTTCAGACGCAGGTTGACCAGCTGGTGTGACGGCATTTACTGGAGGATGACCGGGTGCACCTGGTTGTACTGCAGTTGCAGGACCTGCGTACATGGGTTGATAGTATCTAGCGTATTGAGGACCAAATGTTGGCGACAAAGAACCTTGTTGAAAGGCACTTTATACAAATACAAGACCACTATTATTACTAAAGACAACTCTTTATTAAGTAAATTTTTCTTTGATAAATGAATTTCTTACCCGGAGGGTTGCACTCCTTCAGGATAATAAGGTAAATATGCACCAGGACCAGGTGGTGATCCAGGAGCAGCCATCCCCAACATATGCTCAGGAGTGACTGGGACCTGAGGGTAATTAGTCTATGAATACAATACATAAATATCAATGTAGATTATTATATTAAAAATAGTCGTATATTCTTCGATTTACTTACTAGTTCATTAATAGCTTTGAATGCTTATTTCGAATAGAAAGAAAAATAGTTAATAAAAAAGTATCAAATAAATCATAAACTCACACCGCCGCCCAAAATATCAAATTCCCCAACATCCCACAACATACGCTTTCTTGCGGTCTGTCCTTTCAGCTTTTTTTGTGCTAGCGAGTCTGCAAATCGTACTTGTAAAGGCAGACTAGCTCCAGGTAGTTGATATCCGTTAAATTTCTGAATAATTGCAAGAGCCGAGTCACGATCTTCCATTCTAAATAAATGATTATATATAGTACAAGGTGAATATCTGGTACTCTAAAAGTAGTTATGTACGTTATTGCACATAATAAGTATATGGATTATCCATGTCATTTAACGGAAATTTCATAACACTAATTTTAAAGCAGGGACAAAATAAACGATAGAATAGGAAACAACGAGTTTGATAGATACCTGGCAAATCCTACACCTCGACTAGTGCCATTTGTATCTCTAAGGATTCGATTAGACACTACTTTATAAGGATTGAACAATTCCTCCAATTGCTATGGATCCCATAATTATTTATATATTTCATTCTTAGTATTATACTTATTATGATTTATTATTAATATTATATATTGAAATATAAATAAAAATAATTAACTTGTTCATTCATTTCCAATGGTAAGTTAGACAGATATATATTTGTTGATGCCATATCCTGCAGATTTTTCAATCGTGTACTGAATGATTCCTATATAATTTATTCGATGTTATCGAATCGAAAAAACCAGTAAATATCCGATATCAATTATGAATAAAAAACAAGATAAATAATATTTCACAAACATGCGTGTTACACTCACATAACCGACCTTGGCGAAGGACACTTGAAAACCCAAACGTGTTAATTGTTCAATAGCATGTTTGGCTTGGTCCTCGCTTTCATACATTACAAAACCATATCCTTTACAATCGCCTTGCTTCTGGTCTATGATGGCCTTTGATGAAGTGATAGTTCCGTAGCTAATAAATATTATTTATAAATTATATTTAAACATTAATAAATATCGGCACACACGCACATATATATAAAACAAGAAACAATGAGAATTAATGATGAAAGCAGAGGCTCTATGCCGGTAAACATATGTACACACAATATATATGGTATATTCGATATCACCTGCCAGCCTGCATTCATTTGGAAATCGGCTACTTAATTTTAATCCGAACTCCACCCCACTAAATCTCTGAACGCATACTTACATCGAACACATTTTATGTAGAGTTTCATCTGTTGTTGTAGGTGGCAATCCACGAATATAGATATTTGTTGTTTTTGTTGGATTATGATAATTAGGCATATTAGGATTTTGTTGTGAACCTGAATTTCTTCGTCCATAAGTATAATGCTGCGGAGAACGACTACCGCTTAAACCACGACTACTATTAAGAGGGCCCACTTTTGGAGAAGGTACAGAAGGTACACCTGGCCCAGGTAAATATGTAGCCGGAGGAGAATTCGGGGCTGAGGAAGAAGTGTGTGATAATGTGGGTGAGAGTGTGTGCAGAGCATGCATACTATAAGGCGTTTGTGGAGAATATAGGTAAGGTAGCATAGGCGGAGAATGAATTAATCCAGTGGGGCCTACTTGTGGCGAAGTAGGATAATAGGCTATTGTTGGACTAGTCGCGGTAAAGTAAGGACTCAAAGGTTGAGGAGGTAGAGAAGGCGAAGCCTGTGCATTAAGTGGAGGAGTACCCGGATAACCGGCACCGTAATCGGGATAAAATTGTGAATATTGAGGATGCATCCCATATTGACCGTAAGCAGTGTAATTCGGGTCACTTGGATCATATCCGGCTGCTATAGCAGCCTGATACGCCTCTGCAGCAGTTTGTTCCACGTAAGCAGGTGTAGCGCCATTTGGATAATAAAAGTTTGGGACCGGAGACAAAGGTAGCGGAGACGCGCTGCTACTATTCGGGTTTGAAGTGTAATCTATTGGCCCAGTTGGTTTGACTTGGTCTTTACTGCTGTTGCTGTTCTCTTTATGTTTTTCAGAGATGTGATTAATTTCCTTTGGTGGTGGTAGTTCGTTTCCAGATGAAGCAACGATTATACTCGTAGCTGAAGTGGTGTCATTTTGTTGTAGTTGTGAATCAGTTGATTCAACCGTCGCTGTTGGGAGTTCTTTCACTGAAGTCATTATTATTATTTATAAGATCCACAGGAAAATTTAAAACATTGGCAAGAGCGAGTCCCGTCCGTCTTACTGCTGGACTGACTGGCTGTTTTCTGTATATTTCTTTGGGTATTATTATGGGTGAGTGGATGTTGCTTGTGACACGCGAGTTCTTCAGGTATGCTGCGTGAGCATGTCTTTTTTTGCACTTACTAAATTGAGTTGGGATAACACAGTCAGGTTTCGCCAATGAATAATCTTACGTTTCAAAAAATTCCCACGTGTATGAGAGAAAAAAGATTTATTTAAGGCTATAACTCGCTCATTGTATAAGGCATCAATAATAAATAAAAATATCATCACATATTCTATCTTTTACAATTGTTAAATGATGGAAAGCATTCTTTATCAATAATCACTGTTATTGGTCTCTTACTTTTCACCTGTTCTTGACCACCATCTTAAAGATTTATCGCCAGATCCAGTCACGAAAATATCACTCGTTGGATTCCAAGAGATTTCCCATACCTATTAATTGATTGATTATGATGATTTGAAAATTGAAAATAGGCAATTTTATCCTCTAGAATATAAAAAAAAAACAATTACAGATTCTTTATGATCGTTGGATGACCAGACACATTTTCGTGAAGTTATGTCCCAGATCTTGACAGTTCCCTCAGTTGTTCTATTAAAATAAATATTGCTTGTATTCAATTGATCTCCATATGAAAAAATTGAAAATTGAAATCGTACCCGGAGGCAAAATGTGCAGAATTACTGCTGGATGCAGCTACAGAAAGAACCCAGCCGTCTTGTGATGGCATATTTGTTATCCGATTACCATGTTTTCTGTTCATTTAACGAGCAATAAAAAATTGATATCAATCATATGGAAACGCTTCTGCTCAATTTTGCATACATGTCATAAATATTTATCATTCGATCGTCAGATCCAGATATCAACAACGAAGAATCCTTTGAGAAATCAATAGATCGAACTAATTTGCTGTGTCCTATAAAATATACATCATTTATACCGCGTTAATTAAACCTTCTGGAATAATAATAATAATAATGATAATAATAATAATAATAATAATAATAATAATAATAATAATAATAATAATAATAGTAATAATAAACGTACCTGAAAGTGCATACAATAATTTTCCTGTTGCATAATCAATTATGAAAATTCCACCAGATTCCGTTCCAACGGCAACAAATTTTTTATCAGGACTCTAATAAAACAAAGTCAAGGATACTGAATAAATTCCTTAATTGATCATTTATAAATCTCAGAACTCTCAATAACCATAATTGTCAAAAAGGGGATACGAATCGAACACAATGAACAAATTTTGAGTGGCCCGTATCATACTGTACGAGTTCACGATATGCTTTTGCAGTTGGCCAAAGATTGATTTTTCCATCAGCAGTTCCAGCTGCATAATATTTGCCGTCTGGTGAGAATTGACCATGCCACGCTTGCACTTTCATTCAGTATTAATGGAGCATAAAAAATAATCAATAAACAATTATCTTGATCTATGAAAATTCTAAAATGAATCTTTACAGGATTTAGCCTCGATCTGCTCTAATTCCCTCGCGTAATTAGCGTCCCATATTTTAATTTCAGTTTCAATGGACGTGGTCGCAATTTCTTAAAAAACCTCGTGTCAATATACATTAAATTGCATATAACAACACAGCGAACTTTTTACCTGCTCCTTCAGGATGTACATCAACACATGTAATCCCTAATCCATGTGCTTTTGGAATTTCACGAAGTAATTCTCCTGATATTCCATCCCTTTAAAAAATGTAAACATGTTATATGTATCTCAATGGCAATTTCAATACTTCCTTACGAAAAATAATAAAACCTACCATATTTTCACAGAAGAATCAAGAGAGCCAGACACTACAATGTTGCCCAAGGGAGCCCATCTCACAGCAGTAATTTCATATGAATGAGCTATAAAAAAAAGTTGTATTATTTAAAGGAACTTAAGAATTTTGGCCAAAAATGAATGACTGTAAGGTAGAAAGACATACTACATACCATTTTCTTCCGCCGACGTGCAAAGGTATTTTACTCCTTCCTAATAATAATCGTAACAAACGTAACACGTCTCTTTTAAATTATCACCAAAGCAAATTTTTACTAGAAAATGCATTTCCTATGAACAATCTTTTAAAATGAAGTATCGTGAATTTCGATAATGACTTGCCATTTTTGAAAGGACGCGTCAATTCAAATTTCTTTGAATATATTTTCACAATTTATTTCTTGATCAGATGTCAGATGATAGACATTATGTGTTGTTGTACTACTAATATGATATAACAATATTTTTAGTAACAGAGAAAAAATATAAACATGAAACATCTATAAGTTACGTGCGTCCAATAAAAATATAATGATAATCAATAATATTATTTACTTATTTCTCCCCCAAGTTTTGATTGGTTGAGGATATTAAAGGTTAAAGATGGATCCCTAAACTATCCGGGAGGGACATAACTATAACCTAAACTAGTTTCGGTTATGTCTCTAAACTACCATATATCTCCGAAAATAGGCAACCCCCGAATATAAACAACTCCCCCTTTTTGAAAATAAAAATAGATAAAACCATAGGTACCGAATATAAACAACTCTTTATTTTAATTATTAAAAATCATTCAATATGAATACAAACAATTTTCTTAACTTCATCAATTATCATATTATCATTAATGCTATTCTCATCATCATTTTCTTCTTGTTCTTCTGATCTTTATTTTTATTATTTTCACCAGAATTATAAATTTCATCATTGTAAATTTCATTATTCTCTGATCCAGCCATAGCATTAGAAATTAAACACTTAAAAAAAAGCATGCTAAATAATTTCAGAATTGATTTTTACTCATACAGCCAGCATATACTTATATATAGTATGCAACTCTGTGTGTTTTAAGTTTTCTTGCTTGGTTTTTTCAACACTATTACTTGTTATTCATATATATCAATAATGGTGAAGTGCAACTTTAAAAGGATAATTAATAAAAATATCAAGTAGTTGGTATATTGACATTAGATCACCAGGAATAACAACAAGGTCAGTATTATGTTTTTTAATTTCTTTTTTGACATCAGTAAGATGTTTCTTAAATGAATCAAAAACAAGAAGAGCAGGTTCTTTTTGCTTATCACCTGATCAGTTTTTAGTATAACTTTTAGTTCAAATCAATATACCTGATTCATCTATTCAGCTCTTTTCATGAAAGATAATAATTATGTCAGATGAAGAAGGAGGTGTTTTTTGTTGTCAATTATCTTTTTTTCTTGAAGATGATTATGAAAAAAAGCTTTATCCATTGGCAAAACATAACTGTGAAATCACCAACTATATCAAATTATATTGACATCTCATTCATGTTCACAATGTGACTTAGAAGAAAATTCTTGTGGCAACATAAACGAATTACAAAATATTGAAAATCAAGGAGTTTTTGTTCAAGATAAATGGGTATTTTTTGTGTAATTTTCATTTTTCAGTGCAAGGTAAAATTATAACATTTTAAAAAATATGATAATTATGTTAAAAATATCTTAAAAATACATGTAATTTGTTTTTTTATAGAGTTATTAGTACTAGTAGTGATTTTAGAGATAATTTTAATATTTTAAACTTGAGATCACTGTATATTACTAAAAGTATTGTATTGTTATTCCAGTTCTTTTAACAGTATTTATATAGCAGAAGGTTTTTAACAGGTCTCTTTTTACAGTTATAAGAGGAGATAGTGGATCAAGTTAAGTTTATTATTATGAAAGTTATACGTTATAATTAAGATGAGTTCAAGATAGTTTTATTAACAAAGCTTCTTTATTACTATACTTTTCACTATTGCTGCCTCTGTCGGCGCTC
>CAJVPL010001895.1:0-11262 GCA_910591945.1 Ambispora gerdemannii
ACTATGTTTTATTAATAAATTTGAACACGTGATTCCATAATTACGTTAGCCACTGTAGATAATTTAATCAAATATATAATATCTTAAGTATTAAATCATAATTATAACAATCTAAAATAATAATAATAGTATATTTATAATGTGATCAGCTAGAATGAGATCTGGAATTTATATTGAAAGTGTTTTAATTAAGAAATATTATATAATAAATATATAATTTCATTATAAAATCATAATATAATAATAAATATATATAATTTTATTAATAAATAAATTTATTAATGATTTATTATATGTTTTTAATTATTATTTTTTAATTTCTAAAATTCTTAAAATTTTGTTGTTATTAAGTTCTTGTTAAAATCTTTTTTTCTAAGCTAAAATAAATGTTATATTTATAAATAAATTATAAAAATTAAACTTTTAATAAAAATACAAATTGAATTGAAATTCAATTAAAAATTCAATTATAAATTTGATTAAAATTCAAATCAAAATTCAAATTGAAATTCAAATTTCTAAAAATAATTGTTCAATAAAATAATATTAAATATTAACCAATAATATAAATATAAAATTTAACCAATAAGAAATAAATATAAATTGTCCAATAAAATCTAACTAAAAATTCATATCACAACAATATTTGTTACTTGTTTTTAATATCAAAATGTTGAAAACTTTTTTTGATTTTATAATATTGAGTTTATTTAACTTTTAATACTGTATGTTTTATTATAGGATTCATATATTTATATCTGATTAATTCAAAATTGAATTTTGTATGCAAAAAGATGGATTACAATCTAGTAATAAAAATTCTTTTACAAGTTTTCTTTTAATATGTCAATTGCTTCACCATTCATTATTTGAGCTGGATCGTTAAAAAATTTCTATAATTCTGTTACTTTTTTGTGATTTTTGATAAACAAACACACCATCTTTTCCTAAAAATAACTCGGTAAAATTACATATTTGCTTTTCTATAATATACGCATAACGATAACGATAGAAATTTGATTTCTTTGTTGATCTACGAGAAAAAAATGCTATTTTATGATTCAGCTTTAAAAATCACATGCACACAAATATAAGTTGATTCGTAAGTTTACCAAGACGCATATTTTTGTCTTCGCTATTTGCGTTTCCCCAACATTAGTCACAGAAATAACGTTTATCCTGTTAAAGAAGTTGCTCAAGTCCAAAAAAAAATTCGAACGGATCTGTCAGACAATCAAAAACACACACCACTACACATTCAAGTTCAGTTATCACGTAAGCTTCAAAAAAAAATCAGAGTACAAACAAAAAACCTTTCTCATATTTTTCACCTGACACTGATAGACATACAATCCGGTCTTAATTATTCCCGGTCCCCCAAGTGTTACAATGAGACCGATCGCTGTATAATATGATTGTCATTGTATAATAATAAATTCCTTCACAATACGAAACATAAGAATATTAATTTCAGACATCGTTAAAATTAAATTTTACAATTTATGTTTGTCGTGGGCAAATATCTAATACAATGCGTGTTGGCACATAACCTCTAATAATTATATTGAGATCATATAGATCATATATCAACACTGGTGTATAGTACAGTCCGGTTTCGTCAATAACTGAACCAGCCTGGCCCGGGCCGGACCATTAACATCACTACCTGACACTCAAGGGCGCTATCCAAGGCAAGAATGCGAAATAGCAGATTCACTTAGCTTCACTCGTGTTTATATCGTTCTTGATGACATTGTACAGTTAGTTGTTGAATGTTTTAACGTGACCATCCAAAATTCCGTCAAGCTTATTTAACATCAAAATTTTTAATTATGAGTCTAATGCTATTTAAGTTGTTAATATGAGGGTTCGCTCAGATGTAGCGGGTCGGAAACTCACACCCTAAGTGCCTTAACTAACGTCTCTTTTTTGAACTTAAGTGTCGAATGAGTCTAGGGTTCTCATGATTCTCCATTGCTGGAAGATATCCTGATTCTTTTCGAGGATTAATCCTTATTTAAAAGTAGATCCACGCGTCTAACCATATCTGTTATAATCGGCCAATCATTATTTAAATAAATGATTATTGACGTGGCAAACTTTTATCTGCATCGATTTTCTTCTTTAATTTGTTGTAATATAAATAATGAAACTTAAAGAAATTCCTCGCACTGCAACTTTTGCCTGGAGCCCTGGGCAACATTTGCCCATTGTTGCTAGCGGCACTGTTGCTGGTGCTCTTGATGCGTCTTTCTCAAACACTACAGAATTGGAACTTTTCCACCTAGATTTACATAAGACTGACTCTAGTCACGAATTAAAACCTGCAGGTGTTGTTACTAGTAATGCAAGGTACATAACAACTTCAAAAAATTTTTATAAAAAGTGAATTCTCTGTATTCGCCTTGAGCTCTAAAAGCTCTTTCACTAATGTAATTATAATTTAGATTTGACAGACTTGTATGGGGAAACGCTTCTGATAAAGCATATGGCATAATTGCTGGTGGCATGGAAAATGGTGAATTGGATCTGTGGGATCCGGCAATTATCATAGAGGGTGGAGAGTGAGTAATTAGTTAAGACGTAGATTATGATCAAGTTAGATAGAAAGAAACAATTAATTCGAATTCTTTTCCTGTAGTGTTGAAAAAGCTCTTCTGTTGCGAAATAAGCAACATTCGGGCAATGTTCGTGGACTTCAGTTCAACCCTTTTCAAAATAATTTATTGGGATCAGCGGCTACAAATGGCGAAGTAATTTGTTGCAATTTGATGTGGTAAATAAGCCTACATGTATTCAATATATCATCATCAATTTTAGATTTTTATTTGGGATTTGACAAACCCCGAAAAACCTTATGGACCGGGTACACGATCCCCAAAACTTGAAGAAATCACATATTTGGCTTGGAATAACCAAGTGCAACATATATTAGCCACATCGTCAACTACAGGTTATACAGTAATTTGGGATTTGAAAAATAAACGCGAGGTAATGCATCTATCGTACAGTGGCCCCACAGCGAATATAGGCGCGCCATATGGGATGGGATCTCTAAATGTAGCTGGAGCTCTTGGAGGTGGTGGTAGAAGAGGAACTACTTCGGTTGCTTGGAATCCAGATGTGGTAAGTTACAAGAATCAACGATATTCTAATCATACAAGTTAATATTCTTTATTCCAATTAAATTTATTAAAGGCTACACAATTGATTACCGCTTCTGAAGATGACAATAACCCCGTGATAGTAATGTGGGATCTTCGTAACGCACACGCTCCAGAAAAGGTACATAAACAAAAATTAAAGAGTTGTTTTTTCTATCGATGTACTAAAAATCAACTTTAATACTTGATAGGTTTTAACTGGACATCAAAAAGGGATTTTAGCCCTTTCTTGGTGTCGAAAAGACGCTGATCTATTACTATCAAGTGGAAAAGATAGTCGAACATTATGCTGGAATCCAAGAACAAGTGAAACAATAGGCGAAGTAATATTCTTGAATCGATTGTATACAGCTAAATATTAAAATCTCACCCATAACTAATATCATGGTGATGAATCTTTATAGCTACCTCCTAGTTCAAATTGGATTTTTGACGTTCAATGGTGTCCTGGAAATCCAGACTTGTTGGCAACCGCCTCGTTTGATGGCAAGGTATTCGAAGCTTTGTTAACCTCTCCAACAAAAATGCACTGCACGCAACTCTATATTAAATAACGTATATTCTCACCACCATCGAATTTACCAAAAGATCAGCGTGCATTCTTTGCAATCACCTCACGATCCTCAAACTTCAATACCACAAAACGATGATCCTTTCGCACCGATCACATCCTCTTATAATCAGCAATCTTTGGCATTAAAGCAACCACCTAAATGGCTAAGGCGTCCTGTTGGTGCTGTTTTCGGCTTTGGTGGCAAAGTAGTGTCTTTTACTAACAAACCAGTAACGGGGCTCAACGGTACCACTTATCGTGTTATCATCTCTACCCCTATTACAGAACCTGAATTTGTGAAAAGATCTATCGAATTAGAGACATCTATTGAAGCAAAAACACTCGTTCACTTATGTGAGAATCGTGGAAAAGAGGCACGTAATGATCTCGAATCTGAGAATTGGAAAGTGCTTCAAACCTTATTTAATGAAGATGCACGTGAGCAATTAGTCAAGCACCTGGGATTCTCTAAAGCTGATGTTGTTGCGCAGATATCAGACGCAATTAAGGCGATGAAATTGGATTCCACGTCCAAAATGGATAATGATCCATCAAGTATACTACAGCCTAGCTATATTGACTCAGGTAAAGTGTCCACTTCTAATAGTCCTATAGATGTGAAAAATGAATCGCAAAGCATCATCACCAGTAAAAAAGAGGATGGTCTAGATGCTCTTTTCACTGATGGACCTAATTCAGGTGGACTATCGGATGCTTCTGATTTATTTAGCTCTACTTCGATTCCCGATGCATTCACCGTCGCCGCGGCTCTGAAAACCTCAAATGAAGAAAAAGCTTTTAAAATTTATCCAGCTGATGAATCAGAATACGATAAACTTGTCACACGTTCAATCGTTCTTGGAGATTTCGAATCTGCGGTCAACCTTTGTTTAGAGGCTAATAGGTTATCGGATGCATTAGTTTTGGCGGGATTCGGAGGACCAGAACTTTTACAACGCACTCAAAAAATTTACTTTGAACGTTGCGCTTCAACAGTACCTTATCTTCGATTACTTCAGAGTATTGTCTCTGGAGATTTATCGGACATTGTATACAATGCAGATTTAAGTGAATGGCAAGAAGTTGTAGTTGTGCTTTGCACTTTTGCTCGAGGTGAAGAATTCGCTGGATTATGTAATTCATTGGGACAAAGATTAGAAGAACAGTATCGAAAGTTGCAAAGCACTTTTGAAACCGAGGAAGTAAAAGCACAAGCTCTTCGCTATCGAAGAAGTGCAGTATTATGCTATTTAGGATCGGGAAATCTTGAGAACGTTGTAAATATTTGGATTGCTGAGCAAGAAGAGGAGGAACAAGATAAAGAGCATCTTGATTCGCCATACTCATATCATGCAAAAACTTTGCAAAATTTGATCGAAAAGGTCACAGTTTTCCGAAAAGCAATCGATTACGTGGATCCAGCATTACTTCAAAATTTGGAAAATGCCGAATCAACCGAACCAAACAACAACAACAACAACAATAATAATAATAGTAAATCTTTCAAGCTAGCCACACTATATCAAAAGTATGCAGAATACGCTGCGATATTAGCAGCGCAAGGTCGTTTGAGCTCTGCGCTAAAATACATAAGCTTGATCCCATTGGAATATCAAAGTGATGACACACAAGAATTGCAAGATTCATTAACGATAATTAGGGAAAGAATATATAATTCGGGGGTAGACGTGGGTAACACTAAGCCACCCACATTTCCATTTGAGCAAGTTTTTGTTGGTGCTGATGGTGAATCGAATCCATTTAATGCATCTAATGAGGTAAATCAATACCAGCAAACCGCAATCAATAATAATCTCGCACAAGCATACAATCCACAACAACAAATCCCTGCGGGACAGACAAATTATTATAATCAACAACAATTATATCCATACAATGTTCCACAACAAGTTGGCGGTCTATATCAACCGCCAGCACTGCAGCAACAAATTCCACCCAATCAACAACCTATTGGTTATAATAATCAATATGCTCAAGTAGGATATAATGTATCGGCGCCTTATCAACAACCCGCTTATCCAACCGGTTATCCCCAACAATATCCGGTCAATAATAATAATATAAATAATCAATTTGTTCCGCCGCCTCCTCTTCCCGCTGTCGCTCAAGCCACGCCTTATCAAGCCACTAATGCAAATGTTAATGCAAATGCTAATGTAAACAATAACACAACTGCAGATATACCAGCAGCATACAAGAAAAATTTACCTAACTGGAATGATCCACCAATTGTATCAACTGCTCAAACAAATAAACGGGCTGCGCAGGCTCAAGCTAATAATAAACCTCAACCTATTACTTCACCTTTCCCAACATCAACTTCACCAGCTCCGCTAATTCCTGGACAAGCTGGATTCCTTCCACAACAACAAAATATTTTACCAGCAGCTCAACAGCAACATCAACAGCAACAGCAACAACAGTCACTTCTACCTCCCGCAATAGCACCTCATTATCCGACTCGTGGTGGTCCACCACCGGGAGTTCCGTATCAACCAATTCCACCACCAACTTCCCCTAATAATGCAACGAGAATTTCTCCACCACCTCAAACTCGTCAAGTCCCTCAAGATTATTACGGACCTGGTCGATCTACACCTACACCACCACCACCCATTAATAATCAAGTATATGCGGTTAATAATCCTACAAATCTTGGTTTTCCCACGGCAACCACTGCTCAAAATGCACCTCAACCTGTTCAACCCGCAAAAGCACCTGCTCCAGCAAAAGCGCCAACTCCCGTGAACAAACATCGTATGTGTTATCGTTGTGTGCTCGGAACGTATATTTATTATTGACTCATTATATTCAAAATATTTAGCTGCTGGTGATCGAACTCATATTCCTCCCGCTCATAAACCAATATACGAGATTTTCAGTAGCGAACTGCTACGAGCGCAACAAAAATCTCCGGTAATTTTAATTTCATAAGTCTTGAGCTTAAAACATCATAATTTTTAATTGATTTATTGATGCATGTATCTAAAACAAACTACAGCCAAATCAAAAGAAGGTATTAGATGATACTGCGAAACGTCTTAACGCTTTATTTGATGAGTTAAATAACGAACTTGTTCCGCAGCCAGTTATTGGATCTTTATTAAATCTAGTTCAAGGTATATTTTCAATATTCAATTCGTCCTATGCAAAGACATAATAATATTGAATTCTTTTCATTATATTTATTTTAATTAGCTCTACAAGTACGCGACTATGCAACTGTAACCAGAATTCACGTTGAATTAATGACTACCAAATTTGATGAATGTCAAAAATGGATAGTGGGGCTTAAAAGACTAATAGATATTTTAAAAGTATTATAATAATATAGTTATTTATTCAAAAGTAACTTATATAATTTTGCTTTCAATTTCATATTTATATATACACGCTTTTGTAATATTTTCTCTTGATAAAATAAAAATCTTGCTGACAAAGAAAGCAAATTGTTGATTAAACAGATAATTTCAATGCTCACAAATAAAATACAAGTAAAAAACAGTTCAAGTTTATTTAATTTAGAACATTGTGTGTATGTAATATTGAAAACAAAATAATTATATATATAAAGTGTAAAGAAATTGACAAAATTAGTGATATTATTGTTTATATAAAGCAGTTTATGTATACATATACTGCTTTTTTATGGACATTTATATTATTCATCATCATTGTATTAAAAAAGATTTATCATCAAGCAAGTGGTTTGGGGTCGGAGGTGAAGAGAAGAGATACTATCTATTGGTGGTCCTTTTCGTTTAGCATCCAAAAGTATTTTCTCCAGAGTAACTATTATTAATCATGGATACAAAGTAGAAACGAGTTAATGAAGAATAGCAATTAAGTATAGAGATTATTCTAATTACTTACGTTATGTATAGGAATCCATCATCGTCCTTGTGCTCTTCGTAGATACTGGACATCAGAGCGGCGGTAGGCGGGAGAACGTCATCGACAAAGATGAAAATTGCCTTCTCTGGACTCAACTTGATACGCTTCCGAATAACATAGACAAATTGTCCAACAGTTAAATCAGCTGGAACAAGATATTTCTTTTTATCAATCGTAGCAATATCCGACTTTTCAACTTTCTCACAAATGACCTAATAATGAGCGAGATAGTATATGAATATGTGTAAGTATAACTTGTCATTTGATTGTTTAATAAATAATAAACGAAATATTTACAGGAATTCTATCTGGATATTTTTGTCGAATCCTTTCAGCTTCGGCCTTTCGCTTTTCTATAAGGGAGAAAATTGGCAAAAATGAATACTTGGAAAACGAAATTGTTTTGAAAATGGTGTGGATTGCAACGAGAAATTACATACCGAACGGGTGTTCATCCTTGAATTTCGACCTCATTTTTGGTGGTGTAAAGATAAATGATTTAAAAATAATAGTTTATAAACGTATTTAATAATAGCTATGCAACCAAGAAAGGAGAAGTTCTGTGAAAAGGTTATGAATAATAGTCCGTTTTATAAGAATTTGGGCGCAGTGACGTATATAGTCATAAGTCTCGGTCATCTGGCTGATGCAATATGTATACGTAATTGTCTAATTATTAAATAGAATTACTGCGAACTCTGCGTAGTATAATAAATGAAACAAAGAGAACATAGTGCCACAACCATCAATTTGTTGAATTTGATTTTCTAATTTTTAGCTTTTGTACAGGCTTTAGTTACAATTACCATATGGTCCGATTTAACTCGATAATGATAATCTTTGACTGAAATTAAATTAACGACAAGAATAATATTGTAATAAATACAGAAACAATAGATCATTTTTAAAGTATATTATCAAAACATAAATTTTATTTTTATTGAAAAAAAGTTCTTTGAATCAAAGTATAAAAAACTTGAAAACAATATATTAAAATATAAAGTTTATTAATAAAATATAGTAAAATACAAAAAATATGAGTTTTTTTCTTTATATAAAGTTTTTAATTCTATTAGTAAATATTTTTATTTTTATATCAAAATAAAAATAATTTTTTTAAGTATATTGCTATAAAAAATAAATAAAGTATATATTTAAAAAAAGTATGATGGCAATCAGAAATAATGCAACAATGTTAAAATTTATTAATTAAACATAGTAAAATATGGATATTTCTTTTTATATAAAAGTTTTCAATTTTATTTTTTATTTTTACATTAAATGAAAATAATATCACATATTTTAACATATATTTTTTAGATTTAATCTGATAAAGCTATTATTATTTTTTTATATGTTTTAATTATAAATTGACTTTATATATAATTAGAACAACTTTATTAAATCTAAAAAATCTGAAAAAAAAATATATGTTAAAATATGTAATATTATTTCATTTTAATGTAAAAATAAAAAATATCTATTAGTAAAATTGCAAACTTTTATATAAAGTGAAAAATCTGTATTTTATTATATTTAATTAATAAATTTTAATGTTGTTATATTATTTCTAATTGTCACTATATATTTTAACTTAAAATTAATAAATAATTAGATTTCAAATTAATATTATATAAGTTAATATCTTATATAATAAAGTTTTATTTTATTAATAAATTATATATTTTGACTTATAATTAAAGTTATTGTAAAAATTTATTATATTGTATTATAATTTATTAAAGTTATAATCAGATCTCTCTAAGTATATCTTTCTTAGGATCATAATAAAAAAATATAAAAAGTGTATTTAAAGAGATGTGTATTTATAAAGAGCAAAATATATAGAGTTTTTATAAGCTGAAACCAAGCTATATCATGCATTTAGAGAGAATTTATATAATCTGTATATTTATAGAATGTGCACTTAGAGAGGTCTGATTATATATTAAAATTATTTTAACTTATCATCAAAATAATATATGTTATTTATTTTTTAGATATAAATTTAAGTCTTTTTTATCTTAAATTTAATAATATTATATAAATATTTTAAACTCAATTAAACATTAAAAATAAAATGAAATATGATAAAGTATTTAAATAATTATAAATTAATAATTAGAGTTGGCATTTTGATCAATTTTTTTATTTTTTGGCTGATGATTATCAGCCAAAAATATCAAAAAAGAAAATTAAATTACTATATTTGAAAAATTTGATCACTAATCTGATCAAATATTTTTTAAAATGCCAATTTTGAATAATTAATATAATAGAGATTTTAATATATATATTATATTTTAAGTTATACTTAATTCTTTTCCAGAATTTTCATTTTTTCAAAATTTTATTTTTCTAATTTTATTTTAATTTGTTATATATAATGCAAAAATTTCAAACAAACATTTTTTTTATTTATTTTTTATTAAATATGAGAGAGCATGATGAAAAATGGATTATGATAAAATTTGCAATATTTATTATAACAAACTATAAATAACAATTATACTTATAAATTTACATAGTATATAGCAATATAAATATTATTGCAAAATTAATTTAAGTTATATGTTTTATGCATTTATCATTATTTTCAAAATATTGCTCTTTTATTATAAGAAATTATCGATAATTCTGGCCAAATGATCTCATGATCTGCACAATTTTGGCCAAATTTTCACCATAATCCGTTTTTCATCATGATTTTCCACATTAAATAATTCTAATTCTAAACCCTTAACTAATATCGACAAAATTAATAAGTCACATGATTTATCAAAATTTTTCTTATCAAGAAACAAGCTATATGGTGAAAATTTGAATTCTCTTTTCAACTCTCATAAAGATCTTCAAAAAGAAATAATAGGCCACACTCTTAGTTTATTACACACAATAGACACATAAAAATAAATCATTCGTCGTCTCTTTCATGTCCAAGGCTCAAGAGGAGGTGGCCTTTATTGACTGGGTAAGTCTACTGCTAGCTTGACTTAACCGTTCCTATGATCTTTTATGGTTGCCTTTTTTTTGGCATATTAATTAACAAGTAATATACAGTACGAACTGAGTGGCATTTTTAAAGTTTAAATTTGAAAACACAGGTAAATACCTTCGAGAATATATCGAGGACGGTCACTAACTACAAAGACCTTGCAGATGGCGGAGTATTGATAGAAATCGCTTGTGATGTGTGAGTTTTTTTTGCTCCTTAAACAATCATAGAGTTTAAATGTAATTTTTTTATAGCAATTTCGATTTATAGACATTTCCATTTTCTACTTGATGTGTAAAAACAGTGATCCACGATGGTTCAAAACTCTTCGTGGAGATACTCGTGGAGATAAAGATAATTGGGTTCTTAAATTCAACAAACTTAAAAGATTATATGCTCTCATCCAACGATATTATGAAGAGGTCTTTGGTTATGACCTCAAGAACATCGACGCTCCTAATTTAAACACGATTGCTAAAGAATCAGATATTAGCGAACTAGTTAAATTATGCTTTATACACTGGCCGTGCAAAGTCAAAATAATGTCGCCTATATTGCAAGAATTCAATCTTTATCCGATACTTCACAAAAAGGATTAATGATGGCTATTGAACGAGTAAGTATTGTGTGTTTGT
>CAJVPL010001896.1:0-11252 GCA_910591945.1 Ambispora gerdemannii
CGGGTAAAGGCGCATTATCACGATGCACTATTACTCGCGAAGGCAGAGAGGTGGGTGCATTGCCACGAATTACTTTTTAAATTCTTTTGATTATATTTATATATATATATATATTAGGTATTGCCATGAAGGTTGATGGATTCACTGTCACGAAGGTTAATGGATTCACTGTCACGAAGGTTAATGGATGCATTACCACAAAGATAGCGTGGATACGTTACCACGAAGCTTGATGGGTGGATGCATTATCACGGGCAAAGTTCATTACGAAGGTGGATGGATGCACTATCAAAGATAAATGTTATTATTTAGAATAGTTCTTTCGTGTATCAATTGTTCTTTAGTTTTACGCTTAATAAAGTCATTACTTTTACCGTTGCTGACGCGTGACTTACTCTTGTAGTAAACGTACTTTTTCTTTGTACTTTAAATTATTCTGCCAACAGTTGTCGGTTTGACTGAGCATCGCTCGGCTTTATTGCGCAAGTCGCTCTTCAGAAGAGAATTCTTTTTTGTAAAAAAAATTTTTTCTGATTCATTAATATATAGTATATCCTAATGAGTAACGATGACTAATATCTCGATTCTGACGATCATCTTTCAAATTAAACGGCCAAACAGGAAGCCATCTCATCATTGTAATTACCAGAACTAATGCTACTACAGTTGGTTGGGCTATTGGTGAATCACTATAACTGTTTCTGGAACCAAAATCGGTTTAATTAATGCTTCGTTATATGAATAATCCCATTTACGAGTACAATCAGAGTTCTTTATACCACATGTTGCGAGACAGATAGAAATATATTGAGCCCTAATTATGCTAGGGATCGTCATAGAACCTTGATAGTAAGTAGGGACCGGGAAAACTATAGTCAGAGCTCTTTATACCAATACATCGGGAAATATATTGAACCCTCATTATAAACTTCGTTATAATATGATGTTTTTTCTTAATAAGAACGTTTTTTCAAAAAGTTTTAACCGAGATAGCCTTACAGTCTGTATCTAAGACCATTACCTATTTAACATTAGCTCACTAATTATCAGTGCTATTAGTCAAGAATAATAATTAAGAAGTACAGGAATAAAATGAATTTATTATCGTTATATGACTTTTCTACCTGATTAACGCTACCCGTAGATTGTCCGAATTGATGACCACAAAAACCCTTTTAAGTGATTATCGTTACGATTATCACCAGAAGGGCATAAACAAGCAGTAGATAAGATTGAAAAATATTATGATTTTTGACGGGAGGTTATTGATCTCTTAGTGTAACATTGGTCTGAAAATTTTGGTTGAGATAGAAATGTTATTGATTGATCAGACATACGTGTATTACGTATTAAATAATACCAAAAGCATAATGTTTTTTGAAGCAAGAAAATCTTTAAGATTTCTAGTATCAAGTTGATGATGCACCCTTTGTTCGTTTCAACTTATTAATAAAAACAAAGAAATCGTATGTCCCCTGCAAGACAGCACTTACTTGAACTCTCTTAAAATCTAAAGATTGATGATACAAAAGTATAATTATTAGCATTATCACTATTCGTGAAATAATCCAATAGAGAAACCTTGTCGTAAGCTTACCACAGGAACACTTGTACATGGAATCATTCCAATCTCTGTTATGACTGTAGTGATATATTGGGACGGCGTCAAATCGTACATCAAATTTAATAGTTTTAGATCCGGTTGTTGGAGCCAACCGGCAAGCTGACCAGGTTTTGAAGTGATGCTGGTAGAGATATTTACAAGTTCATTTGGATTGCCTATTTATTATTTATTGATTGAGATGATTTATAAATTCAATTTGACTATAACAACTATTTTTTCTTTTACTCACCTTGCTCATTCATAACAAAGGAATCCAATTGTACGCGATCCGTGAATTTGTATGTCTCACAACACACAATTACCGGAATATGATTATCCTTGGCCATCATGGCAACCAATGCAGTGCCGACACGCGAATACAATGTACCATTAGACATAAACGCGTGTGCACCCAGGAAAACTTTTGATACATCCCGCAACACGAAACCAACTGCATGCAGAAATGCGTATGTGCAGTTTATACCTGCCTCCGTCAAACATTTCAAAAGTTTCTTACCTTTATGTGAAAATTATTAAAACCACGAAATTAGGTCCTAGTTATTATTCTAAGGATGTGAATTTACGTGTAGGTTACCTTCTAATCTAGGTCTTGAGTCAATTACAATCACGCGAAATTTTATTCCTTTGGCATGAGCTTTCAATAATAACTCTTGTACAACTGAAGACCTACATATCAATCGAATATTAATTAAATACTAAGCAACACATCAATAAAATGACCGAAACAAGAACCTTGCATAAGTAAGAATAACGTCTCCATCTTGAATTTTTTGCAGACCATGTTCAACAATCATTTGATCCGAAACCGTAATACGATCGCGAATGAAGTCATCGATTTTTTTACATAATAATTCTTTGGCCTTTTATTTAGGGAAATTAGAGCATTGAACAATCTAAAGAAAAACTCTTGAAATATAGATTACCTCGTTATCTGATGAATCGTAGCCTATGGTGGATATCTCCCATTTTATATGTCTTATAGCATTCCCCATGCTAACTGACATTGGACGTGCATTTTTCAGATAATTGATTTGTGCGGATAAATGTGTTTGAAGATGTCGTGATAACGTGGTGTTATTTGGTGTTTTGTAATCTTGAATGACCTTTTTTTATATAAAGGTGAATCAAATTAAATTTCGCAGCAAAAGAACAAAGATTCAAAATATTAATATACCTTTTTAAAGGCAGTTAACGTAGCGATACATCTTGCATTAGCACCACAAATTTTATACTCGGCAAATTGTAATCCAAGAACCAACACAGCAGGATGAATCTCCTTTGGCGCCGACGCAGTATTTGTGCCTTTGGAAATTCCTAAATGCGAAAACATAGCAACCTCTTTGCGATTTTCTTTTGTTTGCTTTTTTTGCTGTTGCTGCTGCTTTACGGTGATATCTCCACCTCCAGATACATTTGATTTCTTTGTTACAGGTATAGTTTCAAACTGCCCAGAAGTATTAGAACCAGCTTTTTCTGAAGGAGTAGGTGTCACGTTCTCATTTGTTTGTGGTGCTTTCTTTGAAGCGGCAGTATTCGGAGAGCTACGGGCAGCCTTTTCTGCTCGTTGACGTTCTTGTAAGGCACGTCTTTCCGCTTTTGTCATTTCTTTCATAGATTTTTTGCCTGTAGAATTTGCAGACGTCATCATTGTTGTAGCTGCTGTCTGAACAAACAATGCATTTCCGCCAGGAGATTGTCGTTTACTAGATTTTGGAGGACTAGCTGAAATGGTTTCAGTTAACTGTTTTTTATCTTTACCAAGACCACCTTCGGTTGAGGGTTTCACTCGTGATGAAGGACTACTACCTACACCACCAGAACTGGGACCTACACCACCAGCGCCAATTCCTCCCGAGATACGTTTTATTGCTTTTGAGCTCGTAGCAATACTAGCTGAATTTATTACTGTTTTTTTCTCTTTATTACCCGGATCAGATAAACCACGGGAACGCGACAGGTTGTCGACCCCTTTTGGCTTACTTTCACTACTACCTAGTAACCACTGATCTTCGTAAGAAGCACTCATTGATTGTCCTTCATGATCCATTGTTAATAGTTGTTAATATTCGGTAAGAGTCTATATAATTCTGAGATTATAATTTAGCTTTTGACAGTTCCCGACAAATGAATGACTCATTTTATATATATTTCATGACATAATCAGAGCACATCAAAGTTTTGTCGATTTCGACCCAGCAACCAATAAGAACGCGCAAATTTTCGTTCGCAGCAACCAATAAAGGTGGAAAGCAAATCCGACACAAGAAAATGAAAAAAGCGAAAAATGAGAAAAATACGGAAAACAGATGTTAAAATCTGGTTTGAAGCACTAATCAAAAATGTCGGGAGGCAATTTTACATATATCTAACCCTAACTGATTCTAAAATCAATCTTTAACATTAATTAACATTACAGTAGAATTTTCCGGGATTGAGAAAACCTGTGCATATATTATTCTTTATAATCTTTAATATATACGTTAATTTTAGTTTGAAGTTACGGACCGCAAAACTTTCAATTGCTCGACAAACACACTTGGCAATTCGTTTTGTACTTCCAACGAAGAGTGCCACCGGAAGACGGCATCAACAAATTCGAGATCACCTTCTGCGAGATTAAGTATGACACTTGCAAAGCGAGCTTTTTGTATTAACGAAGCTAAATATCATATTAGTAAATAAAAAAAGGAAAAAGAATCGAATAAAATATGTAACTTAATTTTTACCTTCGTTTTGAGGTGCAAGATTTTGACAAAGACGAGCGACCATTTCCGATACTTCTTTCTTCTTTTTAACATCCAATATTCCTTTTCGGCATACCTCGCCTATTATTTCGATCGGAACACCTGCGAGATCTTCATTACCCACCAAAGGAAGTAAGACACCACAAACAACTTTTTCGTAAAATTCGGGCCACGGGCTCCAACACGCGATCAATTCAAAAGATTTAATAAGATTATAGCGATACTCTTGAAATTGACCTGAATTATCAAAACATGGAATTAATAACTAATCACTGATTAAACGTGAATTTAAACTTGCTACTCAAATTTACCATTATCCGCTTCTGCTCTGCATTTGACTTGAAATTCGGGTGATTGAATAAGATCGGATAATGCTTGAAGTCTGTCTTGAAGGGATGGAATGTTGCTGAGCTGGTTCCATGAACAGTATCTCACGAAAGTGGAGTATAGACTCTAAAAACAAATTCATAATTATAAGGTTATTTTCTATCTAACGTATTCTTGATTGATTAAGTGTAAAAAAAAAACGTACCGAATCTTTAATATTCTGTGCAATAATCGATTCCATTGTACCCAAAATGGTTACATTTTCTAATTAGAGCAAGAAAAAATAGTCAATTAATTTGATTGAAGAAACATATTCAAGGAATTCAAAATGATAACTAGCTAACCTTGCGAGTTGGATGATACGTCATTATGTAGAACTTGTGGCCATATCTTTGCAATATTCTCTACTATTTTTACCACGTAATCGAATTTATGTATTTCTCGCATAAGATCGAAACACAAAGTTCTTGGTCGATGTATATCACGCGAAATGCGACAAAGTGCCACAAAAATTCGACAAAGTCGGCTAGTGAAAGATATGTCAAGTGAATAAAGACTTGGTGATAAAAGTCATCATATATAGAAATTAATACCCACCATCCTATGCCCATATCGTTTGATTTATTTTTCGATAAAACGATTTGCTTAAATGCGTATTCCATAATTTTTTCGATTATATTACTCTGAATAAAAAGGAATTTAAGTTTGATTAATTATCAAGTACAAATTCTTTCAAAAACAGAGTTGACACTTACATCTGGAAACTCCCGAGACATGAACCAAAGAAACAGGACGAAATCAGCTTCACGTTTCGGCAAAACCACCGGCATTGGTATACTCCGCCCTTTTAAGTCAACAATATTTTTTACCTGATCCACTTCACCGATCGGTTTCAAGTTGTGTGGAGTACGCAATAATCTAATGTATTGATCGATTGCTTGGATAAGAGTTTCACCTTTTTCAAAAGCAAAAGATCGTAAGGATTTTATCGAATTGAAGACGTTCTCAGAATGTCCAGCGAGATCCTGGAGTTTTTTTGCTATAACTGTAATTGTCAAAAAATAAATTAATCATAAAGTATGCTGGTAAATTAATACGCTCAAATACATACACGAAAGTTGATCCTGCCCTACGGTTGAATTGGATATCGAGGGAATTGTTTTTTGTCTGGTCACTCGTCTCTTTTTAGGGTCTGGCTTCGTAAGAGCAAATGCATTGTTGTCACCTAGTTCGCGTTCAAAATTTTTACGTTTTTTCCTTGTGTCCTCTAATATAGGAAGGACTGGATCAATAAGACCAGGATTAGAATGTGTAGGAGGGACTGGATCAATAAGATCAGGATTAGAACGTATAGGAGGGACGGCATCAATAAGACCAGGATTAGAATGTGTAGGAAGGACTGGATCAATAAGACCAGGATTAGAATGTGTAGGAGGGATTGGATCAATAAGACCAGAATTAGAATGTGTAGGAAGGACTGGATCAATAAGACCAGGATTAGGATGTGTAGGATCAATAAGACCAGGATTAGAATGTGTAGGAGGGATTGGATCAATAAGACCAGATTTAGAATGTGTAGGAAGGACTGTATCAATAAGACCAGAATTAGGATGTGTAGGATCAATAAGATCAGAATTGGAATATGTAGGAGTCAACGGATCTTTATTGGGGGTTTCTTGTATTGCGCTTGAGGAGACCTAGATTCAATAACGCGATAAGATTTTTAATGATTAAAAATAGGTAAGTATAAAACAGATAAATAAAAAAGAATACCGTTGAAATGACAGCTTGTTTTGAGTTGCGAAGATCCATTATTTGGATTTGTTGTGTTGTTACCAAGTCTTGTAAGGCTATCTATTAACAAGGTATCAAAATATAAGTAAACCAAAAAGAATTATTAAAAAGATTATCGTATTATTGAAAAGGTATATATTACCTTTACTTTTTCCAAGTTTTCAATGTTTTTTTTCGAAGCATTTAATTCTTGCATAACCAATGAAAATTGGTTTGAGATATCAGGATGAATGTTCAAAGTTTCTTTTGGCTTATCTCGAAGTATCTGACGTAATTTTTCGATCTCGTCATTTGACGTCTTTAGTTGTTGCTCAATATCATGATTATTTTGTCGAACGTTCTTTAACTCGGCAAGTTCTCTTTTTAACTTTAGTATTTCGTTCTGCTGATCAGCTTCTTGGGTTTGAGATTTTTCCGAGATCTTTAATTGCTGATTCTCACGTCGAAGTTTTTCGCACTCGCTTCGTATTTGATCGAACATTTTTGCCTCGTTACGTAATACTCCCAATTCTTCATCAAGTTCCGCTATTTTACTATCCTTTTCCGCGAGACATTCTTGCCCTAGACCTTGGTTCAGTTCTCGCTCTAAATCTTCATCTTGTCTCTTTTCGATTTCACTTTCGAGATCTTTCACCCTCTCTTCGAGTAGATTTTTTTCAGCCTCGATCTGCTTTATCCGTTCTTCAAGTGCTAATTTTTCCGCATTGGATTTATTGCACTTGTCTTCCCTAAAAGATAATTAAATAGGAAAAAGTAAACACTAGTAGATTGAATAACCATTTTTCTATATTCAAATTAATAAACTTATTACTGATATTGACTCCGAAAACAATTAGCAGAGTGCAATGCTAGGGACTAGTATCGGAACACAAGAGTGCGCCCGAATCAAGAAATCGGTGATTATTTTAACCATATTGAAGAACAAAGATTCCAAAATGCCACCTAGAGAAAGTGCAATACTAGGGACACGTATATTTATATACATATATATCATTTTTTTTAATGAAAGCTTCGAGAAACTAGTGGGTGGACAAGCCTCAATCCACTCACGTTCAAATTAAAACATTTAACAATCGACTTACTTCTTTGCAAGGTCCTTTTTTAATTTTTGATGCTCTTTTTTGATTTGATCATTATTTGAGGCATTATTTTCGTTCTCTTGTATTTTAAACTCCAGCTGCGATTTCAATGCCTAAATGATTGTGATGAGAGATGATTAAGAATTAAAATATTTTAAATAAAAGGACGATCCAATAATAATCTACCTCTAATGATCTGACGCGACTCATAAGATTTTGATTATCACTTCGTAATCGCTGCGCATCTCCTATTATATTTCCGTGTTCTTGCAACCGCGTCTCTTTTTCTTCCAATTTAATATTCAGACTTTTGACTTCCTTTCGAAGTCGTTCACAATCCTGCACGGGAATTGAAACCTGGTCCCGTAATTTTGTTAAACCCGCACGCAAAGATGCGATATCTTGATTTTTTTGTATTATCTCTTGATCTTTTTGTGTTATCTCTTGATTTTTCTGTGTTATTTCTATAATTAAAAAACGATTTAGTATATAATGACAAGTCGATCTGTAATATTATACATATTTGATATATAGGAATCATATTTACCCGTATCTTTGATTGCGTTCGCTGCTAACTCACTTAATAAGCTTTCTCCAAGAACACCTAGTTGAGCTCTTGCATCCGATAACTCTGTAGAAAAACCGAAGGTTTAGTTTGAATATATTCTTTATGAATATATATATATATATAAGATAAATTAAGAACCTGATTCCTTCAGTGCGAATAAATTAAATAACTGGTCGATTTCAATTATTTGCGCTTTAAGCGCTTGAATGTTTTTTGCAGTCACCGGAGCGTTGCTTATCTCATTTGTATTTACATTGGCCTCATTTTCTTCCGAGGCTGCGGGTGTTTCAAAAACAAAATCCGTGATTTCTTGGTCTGTTGCGGACATGGTAACTGAAGAAAATTGGCCAATATCTGATAAAAAAATTTGTCTATGATCATGATTAAATTTCGCTAATCTAAAAATCAGTGAACATCTTTTGTGCGCTCAAGGGATGCATCTACCCGATTTGGTAATAACAAAAAATAACCAATTAGTAGATGTCGGGTCTAGTGATTCTAGCTGGTATTAAAATACCGGCGCAACTAAGTCAGAATTTCTTGTTTCAGCTAGCCGGCTAAAGTCATGTGAATTTCCTTATTTAGAAATCTCTTTTATTTATTTATTTCTATGCTTACGAAATTGTATTAAATCATTATATTATCTTAATTTCTTATTGATTAGACAATTTAGAAAAAACTGATATAAAAGCTGAATTTTCTTTAAGAAAAAGAAGATCATGTATATTTATAGGATCAAGACGATTTCTCTTGTCAGTTAATATATTATCAGCATTACTGAAAAGATGCTCAGCAGAAACTGAAGAGGCTGGAATTGCAAGACAAATTCTTGCTTGCTCTGCAAGCAAAGATAGTATTGCTTTGTAATTATTTCATTACTTATAAGAATTATTTATTGCATATAACGGGTAGTTATTTCATACTTTGAAAGTGCTGGCATGCTTCAATAAATGCAAAGCTTCAACTCAATGGATATCTTAGTGATAGTTGATGTTTTATTATAATTATTATAAAATAGTGACATAAGAGATTGATCTTGCAGATAAGAATCTTAAGTCAAAGTATTAGATAATTCTGATGCATTTTCTAGGCTTTCTGTAACTTGTTCTTTTAATTTCTTGAAATTTCTTCTCTAATGCAAATGACATATTCTTAAATCTTGAATTCAAAAATAATGTAACAAAATCATGAATTTTTGAATTCTCCCATCTTCTTATTAATGATTCATGAATTTTATCTGAAATTGTAATAATTTCTAGGCAGGTAAGTGTTGAATTCATTATGATTAAGTGATGGGAAAGCTTGTAAAGAGTGGGAAAGTATTAGATATTTGCTTCCACCTATTAGTATAGTTACAGCAGTAAAAGGCTTAAGTAGAATTATTAACTCATTTAGATATTTCCATTCATTCCTTAATAGTATTAAATTACTTAAAATTTCACTATCTGCTCATGTTCAATGATCTAGATCACATAATAATTGGATCTCAAGTTCATCAATTGCATCATAAAGAAGTAAAAACTATTCCAATAGAATAAATGTTAAATTTCAATGAGTTTTAGTATTACTACCAATAGGAGCAAGAGGTTTGTATTGTGAAGTCAGTTAATTTTGATTGTTTGTTCAATCTATAATATTTTGTTGTATTTGTTTGAATTTGTCATAATTAGAGATGGCGCAACAAGTACGTGATGTTTATTTGTTATCTGTTACAATACGTTGCAACTCCAAATTTTATAAGCTGCAACTAGTTGCAATTAGGTAATGCTTTATTTGTCATCGTGTTGCAACAGTTATCACGTCATCTTTAGTCATGATATTTGTCACAATTCACAAGAAAATTGATATCATAACAAATTTGGTGAAAAATAGAAAGATTCTTACTATATTCATAATGTTTATGAAAAAGGTATTTATAAATTAAGAATCTTGGATAGAAAAGTTCTCAAAAATTCATATAATGAAGATCACTTGAAGATTTATAAAGAACAAATATATTTACAGTTTGTGATTATTATAGATGATAGAAAATAGTGAAATGATAGAAATGTTGTCTATGAAATTATAAAAGAAAAATTTAGAAGACTATACATAGTTTTGCGGAGCAAAATCTTTAGTCAAAAAGTACTGTCATCATTCACTATTTTTTTTGATCACCTGATATGAGATATTATTAGATCCTGAGTAATATTCAATTAATTTCTATTTATAAGTATTTATTTATCTATTTATTTATTTTTAATTATCTTTTATTTACATCTAGTGATATTATAAATCACTAATCATTTTATTTATTTATTATATAATTTTTATTAATTATTAGTTATTATATTTTATTGGTTCTTGATTTCTAATTATTAATTTATTTAATTTTAATTATTAATTTATCTAATTTATTTAATATAATGCCAATATTTCACTAATTTCAATTGTAATACTTAGATTAATTTGTATTATGTTTATCATTTCTTGACATTATACATGTTATTGATTCTTTACATCATTATAAATCTTATAGATCTGTATTACTTTAACATGTATTTAAATGAATATAATTTAACATAAAAAATTAGATATCTTGTAATTTATCTTTAATCTTGACAATAATAAAGAATAGATTAGACTGCTAATTATTCTAATTATCTTATTTTATTGAATTTCTTGTCTTCTTTGTTATAATAATTCATTATGTATTGAATTATTATTTATATTAGTTATAAAGCTCCACTTATAAAAATTATAAATACAATCTTTGTCATTTGATATTGAAACTCATATTTTAGAAAGACTTATATTATATATTTTTGTATAAACACAGTTATTATTATCTATCTTGTAAATATTTTCATTAACAAGATCACAGATTGGTGACAGTATTTTTACTATATTTTATTAATAAATTTGTTTTAGTATTTCATTCTTTTTGATTACTACTGTATATTATATTTATTTAATTAATATATTATATATTGTTATCATTTTACCTTTCATCAACTATATCACATTATATTTTTAGTGCAGTAATATTTATTTAAACTTTTTTTCTTTTATTTTTACTTTTCTATATTTCTTATATTATCCAATAGCAATAATTTACTTTCTTATCCAATTATTTT
>CAJVPL010001897.1:0-11247 GCA_910591945.1 Ambispora gerdemannii
ATCATTGCATTTATTGCGCACTACTGGACATTCAACCAGGTTGCTATAGAATATCAGTACTGTATTGCTATAGGACCATCCACACACTAAGTAAATACAAAGGAAGATATTTATTAGTAGTAGTATTTCCTATTCTAATTTAATAGAATAGAAGAAGCCGTACAGCACTGTGATCCTAAAGCAACTGGATCTTAATAGTAAACAAACGAAATTGATAATTAAACACAAATAGATGATTGGTTGAAGTCACGATTGTTAATACAACACCAAGAAGAGCCTGAAATATACGATCGTGACAGCGTCCATTATATTATCTCTACTATCTTCACCATCATCACTTCTTATCATCACCATTATTACTATCTTGACTATTTTCAATGAGTACTTCTTGTCTTATTCCAGATAAAAAATGGATTCTTCTTTTTAATGTACAAAATGCATTCGAGGTTCCAGATGAAGAATTTGATAATGATTGGTAACCCTTGATTTCAAATGTATGGACTCAATTCAATTCCTATAAACTCATCAATGGTAATTCCTGGAAGGTTTTTACATGTCAGTTTACAAAACATCGAGACTCAAGCATGCGACAAAATGAAGGCATCCCAAATGAGAAACGCAGAAAAACAATGATTCGACCATCTGGACTTTGTTATACCAAAATTAAAATTATATGATTAGTTTCCTCCAAAAAGATTCAAATTGAACGCTACAATAATTCGCCAAATCATACACATACTCTAAAAGAAAGTGATCAAGTCAAACATTCGGAGACTGTTCGAACTCTGATTAAACAAGAAGCAATAAAAAATTATCCATCAGTAGCAATTGTCAATGCCGTTAAGGAATATGCAACTAATAAACTAAATCTTGGTGCTAGTATTCAAAACTTAAAATGGAGGAAGTCGCAAATATTAGATACAAGCTTCATGGATCTATGGAGGCTCACTTTATTGGTAACGCTAACTTAAAGTCGGATGTTCTGGAAACTGTATCCTATTTAAATGAACAAGAATATCATGTTGAGCATTATTATGTTTCCAACCAGTTCACCGAAGATTTGTTTTCGCACATTCTAAGCAATTTGAAAAACTACAATATCACGGCTGGCTTACTTTAATTGACTTTACACACAAAACAAACAAATACGATTGGCGCCTATTTACTTTATATCTTCGCGATGGCTACGGATGCTGGGATATCGGCACTCACTTTTTTGTAAGTAATGAAGACAGTGAGACAGTTACTAAAGCGCTACGAATAATCCGAAACAAATGTCCTCGCTGAATGCCCCGGTATATTCTTATGGATCAGAGCAGTATTGAAGCCAATAGTATAAAGCGAGTTTTTCCTGATCTTCTTGGTAGTGAACAACAATGTGATATAATTCTCTGCACTGTCCATGTTATGCGGATGTGGATAACAAAAATTTATGAGAAAAAAACTCGAGAAACTATGATCTTAGTGATGCACAAAAAAACAAAAATCAGTTGCGAGCAATTGATTCAAGAAGCCATCCATTCTTGTGTGATTCCGACAATCTGTAAATACATTGAGAAAAACTATCTTAAAAATAATCATCAATGGGCTCTCTGGGCTCGTCAACACTCACCTCTTCTTTTACAGGTTACTTCTACAAATGCGCTTGAATCCTATCATAAAGAGCTAAAACGAACAACATCTCACTTGCATGGATTAATTGGTAAGAGTTGAAGGTTTAAGTTGGCAAGTTTGAAGAGTTTTGATAAGTTGGGGATTTTTGAGAAGTTGAAATCTTCGTATGCTAATGTGATATGTTGCTTTTCTCTTTTTGATTACTAATTTGTGCTTGATCTTTGTTTTAGGTGCTTCCCATAAAATCGTCACTCTTGATCACAAGAAGCGAGCTGATTCTGAAAGTGTCATCTTCAATTTCCGAACAAAAAAATATTCGCCTACGGTATTGATGATGAAATTCTCGAAGAAATCCATCAGTTTCCCTTCCCCATGCAACAAATGCTTATCAAAGAGGCTTTCGCAATGATGGATAGACTGGTAAAAGGCAAGGGTGCACCAGAACTTATTTCGCTCGATTGTCATTGTCTGTTCCGTAATCATTATATGTTGCCATGTAAACATATTTTCCATGAATATATGTACGGTACCACTAAGTTATTGACTACTGATGCTTGGAGGATGTTTCAAGAATTATTTGAGGAAAGCGACTTCGAAGTATATCATCATTATAAATTTGTAATGGCAGAGATGCCTGAACAAACTGGAGAAGAAAAAAGAGTGAAAAATCGACGGCTTATGATAAATAAATTAACTGAAAGATTGCACAATAAATATTGGAAAGTTGAAGAGAGGGGTAATGGTGGGCAAACAAAGGCGTTTATTTTTAAGCTGGAAACTTATTTAAATCCTATTTTTAGTGAGCTTGATGCAATTTAATTTTATTATAATTTTTTCATTACAACTTTTTTTTGATTACAATTATATCTTCTTCATAAGTTAGATATTCAGGTTTAAATTCACTGGTTAAAAATATCTTGGTGGTGAGAAGAGGTAATAGAGAATTTTTTTCAGCAAATTAAAAGAAATAAACTTTTCTTTGATTAAGCTTTATTGAAATAAAAGTTTAATAATTACATATTGTTTATTGTTATCCATTATTCTTACCCATTGTTATCCTTAAGCATTGTGATCCTTACGCATTGTGATCCTGACGCATCGTGAATCTTACGCATTAAAGCGTTCTTGTCTTGTCGTTAGTTTTTGACCAATAGCGAGGCTCGATGCCATGTGATTAATTCTCGTGATTTTTTACGTCACAGTAAATCTGATTGGTTGGTGATCTAAAATTTAATTGACCAATGATTGTGATGGCGCCAATCGTGGCTGGGCTTTAACGGTACCCCCTAAATGGTTAAGTTTTTATCGTTATTACAAATTATTTTCACCATATCAAAACTTTTTGTGTAACAAGCTCCACTATCCACTATAAAATGCCTCGACGCGCATACATTATTTTGTACAATAGTGCATAGTATGAATGTCGTCTGTTCGCTCACTCAAGATTGCGTTTCGCAAAGAAATGCGTCATTTGCTCAGTGAGATTTCACAAGAAGTTATAGAACGCGAAAGTGTGAGACTTTGTACTTTGTTCCTATTTCAAGTTTTAACTTTTAAAGAATTGCATTAAATTTTCCTGATAAAAAAAGGCAAAATCGTGACCGAAAAACTATTTAACACTCCAGAATATATTAATGGTCAAAATATAAGCATATATGTTAGTATGCTTAAAGGAGAGATACAAACAAAATCTATAATACAGGATATCTTCACTAAAGGTTTATTATTATTGCTGAAAAGAAATCTATAGATACATATATGTATGTTGTAAGTGGGAATGGGATATTGGTGGATTCGGAATCCACTCTATAATCTTCAACGTTACCAGCACCAGCACTAACCCTAACCCTAACCCTTATCCTTATTCTAACTCTAATCGTACCCCTATCCTAATTTGGGCCGATTCCATATCCACATATATCCCGTTCCCACTTTCAACATATATTTAACTATTATTATTATTATTATTTATTATGTTAAAAAATTCATTTCGTGTGAAATAGATAAGTTATGTTATGTTCCGCGTTGGAACGGCGATATCATGGATATGGTACGATTGTATTCATATGAGGAGTTTTTATCGCTCCCACTCAATCGTTGGAGTATCCCGGAACCAAAACACGATGAAGAAAAAGAAATCGGTAAACTAAAAAAATATCTGAGTAATTTTTTTTGATTTAATTAATTTTTTTGTGCGGTGTTTTTATTAGCGACTCAATTGGACCTGATTATAATGCCAGGTAAAGAATTTAGACGTACTAATATTGAAAATTGATAATGGAATTGATAAATACTCAATTTGGTTTTTTGAAGGCTTGGCTTTTGATCTATTTGGTAATAGACTTGGTCATGGAAAAGGGTAAAAAAGGATATGAAGAATTCTGATCATTATGATATTGCAAAACAAAAGAATTGTTATTTTTATTTATCCATGAAACTTTCTCGTAATATTTTCTACAGATATTATGATCGATACCTATCAAAATTCAAAAATAATTCAGTAAAACCCCCCAAAACAGGTAATGATCACGGATTTATTATTCTCTGTCATTATAAATCATACCAAACCATCAATAACAAAAATAAAAAAAAATATGTAGTCGCACTTGCACTAGATGCTCAAATCATTAAAGATAAAATAATCCCTACCACGGATTTTGATCAAAAACCCGATCTTATTGTTTCTTCAGGTCAAATTATTCGTCCCATTGAATACGAAATGTAAACTATTTATAATAGAAACTTTTTCAACAGATTAGTTGAATATATATAAGTAACAAGAAGCTGTGTTCTCGAAAACTTTACTGGGCTTGCATTTATTTATTGTTGCTTCTAGAATAGCAATTTATATATATAATACATGTGTCTATAATTTGCTGTATAGTAATAAATAGGCAAACAAATAGTACTATTATCATTATTTTTTTACAAAATTTAATGTTCGAATTATTGATAATAGAAATCGGCTAGAGTAGTAATTTAGAGGGGATATTTATTACAAACAAAGCAAAATATTGAAGCTATTTACATAAAAAATTATAATTATTATTATTATTATAATATTTAAACTTTTTCTTTACTATGATCTAATTTCTTCAAGCTAGTCATAACAGTTTCCAACTGCTTCTTTGTATCTTCTATCACATACTGCAACTCTTTTTCTCGTTCAGCGAACCGATGTTCCATCTCTGCTATTTGCGAGGCAAGCGCTTCAAAACTTTGAGCGGTTTTTGAGGCTACCTTTTGTATCTCTGCTGTATCATTCTTGTCGGGTGGCGGTTGTTGATGACGAGCAGCAGCGATGGCTTGTCGCAAAAGAGCATTTTCTTCGCGAAGATTTTGTACAATTTGAGCACCCGCCTCGCTTAGGCCTTTAAGCGCTTTATCATCAATTCCGTCATTTTCTACGAGGCATTTTGTACCAACTGATGTTGCTGCGCCACAGCCATTTGATAAAGATGAGGAAGGCAATACCTTTGCTAGTACTGCCCTCTGTCGTTTCACCACGTTTTCAAGTCCAGCTAGCCGTCCTTTGAGTACGCCAATTTCAGCTTCTTTTTCTATAGTTAATATCTTCAAACTAGCTAAATCTTTATTTGCTAGCGAACTTTTTTGACTGTCTGTTAAAATGTTCATTGTTTCTTCATGCATCGTTTGTAAAGTTTCAAATTGAATTCTCAGATTATTATTCTCTGCGGTAAGTTTTTCTATATGTGCTTGAAATTTTTCTATTGTTGAAGCTGCAATCGCTGCTGTTGAGGCCGTAATTTTATCTTCTTTGGATCGTGTTGTATTATGTACGCCATTAATTACTATCGGAGAAGCAGAAGATTGTTGTTTAGCAGCCGCTGCTGCTGCCAATGCTTTTCTCGAATTTTTTCTTTCCATCTGTAAAAGTTCATTTAACTCTTGTACTTGTTTATTTAAAGCTTTCACCTGTTTATCGTAACCTACACCCCACGATAATTTCTCTTTTGATATAGAAACTAATTTCGTTTCGGCTTCAGTGGCTCGTTGATGAGCAGCATCTAATTGCATTGTCCTTTCAACAATTGTCCTTTCCAATTGGGCAATTAGTCTCTCGATATCATTAAACTCGCCTCCATCTCCGAGAACAGCCAAAAATTCACTAGTGATTGGTAAAGACGCGAGATCGGCTGTCATCGGTACTGATTTACTGAGATATTCAATTGCACTTCTTTCTCCATCTTTTGCGGAGGAAGAAGCAGAAGCAGCAGCAGCAGCTTTTTTAGTTGCTTCGTCTAGTTCATCTACTTTTGCAAGATATGCATTCTGATAATATTCCAATGATTCTTCTTTTCGTTTTAGTTTCTCCACCAATTCCTCGATAATACCTTGTTTTTTGTCCAAGTCTTCGATTATATCTGGTGGTATTATTGGTGTAGAAGTTTCTGACTTTTCATTATCAGCGTTAGAATCTTCAGCATTGGCTATATTCTCCGTACTAAGATCTAATATAATCGCATCCATTTCTCGTAGTTTCTTTTCATATTCTTCTTTACGATCTCCTGCTTCACGTTTAATAGTACGAATTTCATCATCTAATCTTTCCTTCACTTCCTTCAATAATTTAACTTCATCCTCCATTTTTTCCTTTGAGGAGTCCGATTCACTTTTCGATTCTTCTAGTTTCTTTATTTTTTCTTTTAATGCCGTGATTTCTGGATTATCATCATCAGCAAATTCATCTTGACTGATTCCACTTATACAGGATAGAACAGAAGGCGTTGGACTCGCCCTACCACTCATTGTACTCGCTCGAGATCTTCCTCCTAAAGAAGACTGAGACGGCGATCTTCTCCTTTGAGGTTTTCTTGTGGGTGAAGCGGGTAATTCCTTCGACGGGTCACCGACAGACTTGCGTCTTCTTCGTGGTGGTAATAATTTAGCTCTTCGTAATTCAGAATATATCTGTGTCACCTCTGCGTTCCTCCCTGCAGCATCTTCAATTTGCTCCATTGCAGCTATTAATTTCTTAAATCGAATCTCACGCCCGTCTTTTGTTAAAAGTTCCTTGTTTATACTTTCAATTTGAGATTCATAAGTAAATTTCATCATATTCATCTCTTCTGTAAGTCGTTCCATTGCTTCAGTATTTGTTCGATTAGAAGTTTCATTTTCATCACGTGCTTCATTCAATTGATTCTCCAAATCATCAATTTTTATCATATAATTACTTTCTCGATCCTTCAACTCTGCCAATTCTTTTTTCATTTCATCCATTTTCTTTAGTGCGACTTCTTTTTCAACTAAGGTCGCCTCTTTTTCTTTAAGACGATGAATCTCTTGTTTCATTTCATCCATCTGTTGCAACACCGCCTCCGACACATAATCAGTACTATCTTTTTCATCGACCGCCAATTTCAAATGTTCAATATCGTCCATCAACCCAAGCACTTTTGCCGCTTGTAACTCACTTTCTTTTGCCGTATGTTCCAATTGCGCTTTAGTCTCTTTTAGTTGCATGGCAAGCCTCCCATTCTCCGCTTGATATCCACGAATAAGCGCTTCTTGATTTTCCATTTCTTTTTCAATACGTGATAAATCTTCCAATGATAAAATGAGAGGCTCATTTTGTTGTTCCATCATCACCTGCATATCCGTTTGATAATCTTGAATCTTTTTTCCCGAGGACCAAAGTTCATTCTTCAAGTACTCGATTTCTTCTTCTTTGGCGGCAAGTGTATGCATCAACTCTTGATTTCTTTTCATCAATTGGGATCTTTCGGCGAGTGCAACCGTAGAATCTTGGTACCGCTTTTGATAATTCTTCGAGAACTCACTCAAAGTTTCTTGGAATTGTGCATTGATTTCTTCAAGTTCTCCGGAAATTTCTAGTGTTTTCAAATCAGCTTTTACTGGATTCACGTTCTGCAGTATTGAATCTTCTGACGATGTCGCAGATGTAGAACACCTTATAGAATTTTGCTCTTCTGTTGTTATAGATGCTGCATATTTTGTAGAGATTGATGATTGCGAAGAGCCCGAAGAATTGTTATTGTTGTTGTTGGCTGGGATTAACTTGGTACTAGCTCGTCGAAGTATAGCTCGTTTTCTTGTGTATCTTGGTGAGGTAGGTGATCTGACTACAAACCGAGTTTTTCGTCGAGGAGGTCGCGTCAAATCTGTATCTATCGTTATATTGAAAGTTCTTTTATCTGAATTATTGTTATTACTGTCATTTTTAGAATTTCTTGACGCGTGAAAAAATACGCTTTCATCATCCTCTGCCGGATTCGATTCATCTGCTTCATCGACACCTGTAGTAGTACGACTTTTATCATCCGACAAGATTAGACTTTCGTCGACAGTATCGGCAGTAACAAAACTGGTGTCGTTATCTGTGATTAATGAGAAGTGAAGTTTTCGATTATAACAATCTAGTGGTAATAAGATTGATTTCATTTCGTAAATTATTAGCATATTTTATTACCTGATGATGATCTATAGTTATTATTATTATTTCCTTGAGCGGCACGAGCAACAGTCTCTCTTGTCTGTCTTATAATATCGTCAACCATTGCGCGACTAGAAGACGACGACGAAGAGACATGTTTTCTGCTGCTTCTACTACTATAGTTGCTCCCGCTACTCCCAGTTTCAATGCTATTATTACTACCACTACTACTTGATGATACAGTTGACAAAGATTGTCTCAGAGAGTTAATGATACTTTGTGTTTCTGGGGATAACGCAGAAATATTCCTCCATGTATTACTGTTGCCGTTGTTTGACTCAGCTATGGCACTAGACCCACCACCACCACTTTTTTCACCTCTTTGTTTTAATAACGTTATTGAATCGCGACTATTTTCTTCGTTATAATCATTATCATATTCATCATCTTCATCGTCAATATAATTATTATTAATATTCCTATTAGCATTATCATTCCTAATATTGTTGTAGATGCTGCCGTTATTATTATTTATATTATTATTATTACGCATCTTTGGTCGATGTTGACTTATAGCCGCGGCGTCACCAAAAATACGCCTTGCTATAATAGATTCACCTTCCGTCTCCGATTCGTCGTTAGTATATGCATCGTCGCTGTTGTTGTTGTTGTTATTTATGGTATTTGGCAAAAGGGGGTCAGCGGGAGACGATATTCTATTATGGTTATTGTTTTGAAGACCTAGGTAATTTCTACTATTATTGCTCATTCTGTTTTTTTATAGCATTCAAAACTTTGGAGCTTTTGGATACACCTTGATGATTTTGGTGATGGATTATCATTATTGGTTGTGTTGAATTTTGGATTTCTTATTTAGGGCAATACCTGTGACTTCACGTTGACAGACAACTCATTTGTGAATGTCTTGTGTCAATCCTTATAACTAAAGTACTACAAACAAAATGCTTTAGCCAAATGATAATAACATTTTAACAAAAATGACTATTTTTGTTGCATTACATTTTTCCGATTCTTACCATCTGAAAATGACATCACCTAAGCGATGGGCCAGAAACACAATTTGTCAAACGTTAACTAGATCTCCGAATTTTTCCCTACAGGACTTTTTTTCTAAGATAAAAATCCAATTAAAAATGCTTTACTCTATAAAATCGAAATTTATCGAGATATAAAGATCCCGCAGGTCCAAAACTCTGCTAGTAAATAAATGGTTGGATTATATAATAAAGATTCGGATCTTGAATTTCGATAAATTTTGAATTGACTTTGACAAGGATCTGATTACACCACATTTTTATTAGACATATTACCAGCTAGAGAATTTAAAATTTTGAATATAGTATTCTCTTTTCTTGATTGTATAGTGAAAACACCATTTTTAGTATAGGATATAACTCTACTATAAATGATTATTTGGAAATCAAGCTATAATTTACAACAACCAAAATTTTTGATTTATTTGAATAGCTTTTAAAATTTATATAATCATGTGAAATTTTGTCATGATTCAAATTTTGAACCAAACTTGAATCCATTCAACATTAATTATTTTTTTTATTTAGTTTATTTTATTATCAAACAATAAACAATTATTTTTTTGTTAATGGTTGATATCAATCATGTTTTTGCATTAATTTAAGAGTTTACATTAACAACAGGAATATAAATAAAATAAAAAAGATTTTTTTAAAAGTAATTTTTGGTTCTCATCCCAAATATAACAATATAAGGTTTAACCAATTCCAAAAAAATAAATTTTCAATTGTCTTTACTTTCTTTTTGTTGAGTATTTTGCTTAGTAAAATAACTTATAAATTTCTTAAAATATCTTTTAAAAATTACTCAATATGATATAAAAAGAAGTAATTTCAAAAAAAAAATAAGAGTTAGACTTATTGATATCACCAACAAACTAAATATGATATAGATTTTATTAATGTTATCTATTAATAAACAAAATATATTGCTTAAAATGACAAACTTACTTGAGCTACAAAGGCTCCAAAAATAATAATAAACAAATTCTACTTAAATCTAAGAAATCAAAATTTCTTAATCTGTCAATATCATACTTAATTAATTTATTAAGCTAGAAGTAATGACAATATCATAATATAATTAATCACATGTCAACTTAGGAATTATGAAACTTCTCCAGTATAATCACCAAAAAAAATTTGAACATGTAACTTATGTATTACAAATATATAATATATGTGACTTATAATTATCCTCTGATCTTCTAATTTTAAGTGTGTTATAACTTCAAGCTCAAAATCATATAATGAAAAATTATATTTAATTTATTTGATAAAAATAAATAAATTAACAATTTTATCAATAAGATTTGTAATATTTATAATAAAAATATATATATAAATGATTTTTAGATTACCAATAAAATCAAAATTAAATTGGTTTTAATTATTCTTTAATTAAACTAAAACTGTAAAAATATTCTAAGAATTTAAGACTTTTGAACTAGAAAAATCTCATATAGATTAATATTATAATTAAAATTAGATATTCAAATTACAATTCTCAAATTAACTTATTGAGATTCTAAAATTTAATTCAACAAATAATATCAGTATAGATTTTAAGTAAGATCTAAGTTTATTACTCTTCAATTTTCTTTTATATTAATAGAAAATCTTTAATCTGGCTTACAATTTTGTAATCGCAATAGCAATATTATAATACAAACCAAAATTAAATATTTATTTTAAAAATATTCAATAAATATATTACTATTATTTATTATAATTTCAATATTTGAGATATTGTATTTTGGATATATTGGTATTTTTGTTTTAACTAATTGATCAATCATAATATTATAAATGAGAATGCATTAATTATAATAAGAATAAACTTGAGTTTTGACAATACTGCTACTGTTTCTAGTTCTTATATATTGTTACCATTTTGAGCTTTTGCGTATGAAAGTATTTCAAAATGACAATAGTAATTATGTTCATGATAATTTACTTTAATTATTATGATTAACTGGTATTTATGACAATAAAATAATGTTTCTTGACAAGATAAAAATGACGAATATATTAAACTAATAACAAAATTAAACTAAAGGGTAAACTTAACCAAAAAGTACTTAAAATTCCAAAAATAAATCAATTTAACATGTCAAACTTGATATTAAACCAAAAGAAACTCAAAACCAAAACTTAAGA
>CAJVPL010001898.1:0-11245 GCA_910591945.1 Ambispora gerdemannii
ATTATTTCCTATTCTGGTTGACAATACGATCGGCACGGAATAATTAGGATCTTCGTGGGGGATCGCCAAAGTGTTTATGGTAAGATTTTCATGTAGAATTTAGTTGAGCATTATTGCGGAATTAAGGGATTTATTGTTACTACGGTAACAATACAAACATAAATTCTAATTAAATCATCAAAATGAGACATGTCTTGTGGCTGATAACGATAAGTCAAATTTGATCACATGTTCTTTTTAAGACATTTAATATAAAGAATATTTTTAGAATGGTAAATAACTAATTACAGACATTTTTTTAAGACAGCCCTGCTGTATGTATGTTATGTACATTATCAACACTTTTCATTACCAACGTTGCTTTGCTTCACCAAAGCTCGTTCACGCCATTTTGAACCTCGAGTATAGACCAATACCAAAAGCAACCCGCCAACCACAGAAAGAGCTCCAAGAATGGTGAATATCCAACCGATGCTTAAAACTTGATGCAACGGTTCAGTGAGAACAGTCATCACTGCTGCTGCTGAATAACGCATACAATTATTTGTGGCGATTGCTGAAGCGCCTAATGACGGGAATGCGTCGATCATGTAACTGCATGCTGAAGAAAAGATGAGCATAGTTCCAAGGCCAACTATATAGAAATTAATTTATCCGAAATAAATAATTTTATAAATTTATAATTGCATCGAAGGAAATAATAACTTTTGTTCAATTACCGAAAAACATTGCTAATAGAGGCCATATCAAAGACGACTTAAACTCTACCAACCATCCAAACACAATTGTAGAAGCCGAGAAAATAATTGCACCAAACCAGACACTTCGAAGTCGAAATTCCGGCTCATACTTTCCCTCGTTCCGTTCTTTCTCCTTGAGTAATACATAATCTGAGTACCGACCGCCTACAACCGATCCAATCAGGTAGCCAACACAATTTGGAAAAATTATCCAACCGGTTGCGCTTGTTGAAAGATTGTATTGAGATGGAAAAGTCGTCGAGACTAAAATATGTTGGGCGTACACGTTTGCAAAGAGAATGCTTATATAGAATACCACTATTTGTAAGTGTGTATATCTAAGAAGAGATAGTGGTGAGAATGGGTTAAATCGTTTTTTCTTTTGTTGGTCTGTTGGAATTTGCTGATAGAATGTCTCTGGCAGAAAAAAGTAAACCATAACAATGATTATGACTCCTAATATCGATAAAAACCAGAATATCGATCTAGACCGGAAAATAGAAATTTAAAATAAATTTTAACATGTTTACATTACGATTAATTAAAAAGGTAGAAAATTTCAAACCTCCATCCAAATGCTTCTCCTAAATAACCGCCAATTACAGGGCCAATAACTGTTCCTATTTGAAAATTAGAATTAGAAATAAAATCGAAATAATTTCTATTTGTCGCCGCCGGTATCATGTGTAATGAAAAAATTCAAAACAAGCTTATAACTCAAAAATTTGCCTAAAAAACAGCCTTCGGCATTTTAGCAAAAAATATTCCTCATAAAATTTTGCTATAAGTAGCCTTCTTACTTAACACAAGCCGGTGATTGTCACCGGCAACGACATTTTTTCTATACAATAAAACGTACCAAGTAGCGGACCGATGCAAAATAGACCAAAAGATGCTCCTCGTTCTAATGGTAGGGAATTTGAATAAACATGTATGATAATAAACTTTGATAATTATTTAAATACCTGTAGGCGGATAAATATCGCCTATTGTCCCCGCTCCAATACTTTGAACAGCTGAAGCACCGCATGATTGTATGGCTCGCATTATTAGCAGTAACCAAATATTAGACGAAAAAGCACAAATGAAAGACGCAGCAATAAAGATTAAGAATGAGGATAAATAAGCGATTCGTCGAGTGCCCCACGTATCGGAAAATGATGCCCATCCAAGCGGCTAATTATAAATAAGAAGGAATATATTAAATCGTATTAAATAGATAAAAGGTTTAACAAATTTAATTTCGTACTGCGATTCCGAGAACTAGGATAAATACGCCGACTATTGGAATTAAAATAAAATATGTTGTGGTGAATTTCGATTAAAAACGTGTAAAGTAACCAATAATCACTATACCTAACGCATTTGCAAGTATTTGTCGAGTATTCAAGTCTTTTCGAATTAAATTTAGAGCCGGATAAAGAATCCTGATTATAAAAAGAAAATAAGCAGCAAGAATAAGTTAAATCATTAATTTCTCACATAAAACTAAATAAAAATACATACGTGCTAGTAAGAGGCGCTATCATCCCGGCAAAAGCAATCAAAAATAAAATTCTCCGTTTTTTCCCTCGTGGCCAATTCATTGGATTCTCATCTAAGGATATTGTCTCGTCATCCTTAAGATCGATCTTCGATACGATCTTATCGTCATGACAGACAATTATCATGTCTTCATTCTTGTTGGCGTTACATGAATTGATTATTTTGCTTTCACGATTGATATCAACGGTGATTTTAGGACTACATTTACATGACTCTTGAATCAATATAGATTTATTATAATTTTTGGCATTATCATTACAATGTGCCGTTTTTGGAAATTGGGGAAGGGAAGATGAAGGAATTTGGACATTATAATTTGTTGTAATCTCAATCGATGCTGATTCAAAGTGTAGATTCTTTTCATTTTTATTATAAGCTTCCGGTTTGTCGTTTTCCAAATTTTTGCAATTCTTAGAATTACTCAAATCTGTTATAGATGTTTTTATGTTTATATCCATAAGTTCTAAATTATAAAAGATGGTGCGAGAAATATTCTATAATATCATGAACGGATGAAAACCCAATTGTATTTTCAAAGAATCGACATATATACAAGTAAGAAGATATTACAACTTCCATTCGTAAGCGTTTTTCTCAGTCTTTTATTTTAATGAAAAAAAGTCAATACAAATTCTAATCCTAAATATGATAGATTAGGATTGTATTGGATCCAATTATACATGTACGTATATAGAACTGCATGCACATGCTAAGTACAACCTCATGTCAAAAAATATTATTCTAAGAGCTCAAAAATATTATTCTAAGAGCTCAACAAATAAATATACATGTTCGTATCGAGAATAGTGCACGACTTAGCGTTAGAATTGAAGAAAACGGATATCGATATAAAAGTTCAAGCCAATAATTTTCTTTCTCGACAATTATGTAAGATTTCGAGTGATTTTATTGGGTCTTCGGCTGAAAAAAAATATTAATGTATGCATATCTAATATTTTTTCTATGACATAGCACCATTTTAAAAATATCAGGACGACATTACAGCAGCAAATAACATAGTTTAATTAGATATCATGTCTTGGAGTACGTAAATGGGTTTTCCCACATTATTACAGTATATATTTGAAATACTTAATATTTTAAAAATCTATTTCATAAAGTGTACCCAATCACCTCTCCAAAAATTTACTATGCTCGGGACCTGGTTGCTTTTTTATGGTAATGACCCAGAATCAGTGTACGTAATGTAGATTGATTATACCATTCAAAAATCATTAATACCTTTTTTGTGTTGGTACATTTAACTATGATGCAAATCAACATTCGATCCCCATTTATAGTTACGTATTACATGTATATCAATCACTTCGAATTAAAAATAACTGATTGTGCTATTTTTATTGCAGCAAACAATGGGGGTTTTATTATTTTTCATCTACGCTTTAAAGAAATCAAGTTTATTAGACTCAAAATTGAATCTGGAATAGTTGCTTACTAAATGCTTCGGTTGCCCATACTGGAAATAATTTTATTAGCATTGCAATTTATGAGTTATATATGACTCTTTAAAGATAAAATTTACCAAATCACGTATTAAATATATCGATATTGTCTTACAAAGATTCAAAGCAAAATAGATTTAACATTTTTCACTAATAATGACTAAAGCTTGTTCACGCCACTTTGAACCTCGAGCATAGACTAATACCAAAAGCAATCCGCCAACCATAGAAAGAAATCCAAGAATGGTGAATATCCAACCGGTGCACAAAGCTTGATGCATTGGCTCAGTGAGAATAGTCATCGTTGCTGCTGCCAGATAGCGCATACAATTATTTGTAGCAATCGCCGAAGCGCTTAATGACGGGAATGTGTCGACCATGTAACCGCATGCTGAAGAAACGACGAGCATAGTTCCAAGACCAACTATATAAAAATTTATAAATTTATAATTGCGTCGAAGAAAATAATAACTTGTATTCAATTACCGAAAAACATTGCTAATAGAGGCCATATCAACGGTAACCTAAACTCCACCAACCATCCAAACGCCAAAGTAGAAAACGAGAAAATAATTGCGCCAAACCAAACACTTTGAAGTCTCAATTCCGGCATATACTTTCCCTCGTGCCGTTTTTTCCCCCTAAGCAATACATAATCCGAGTACCGACCGCCTAAAACCGATCCAATCAGGTAACCAACACAATTTGGAAAGATCATCCAACCGTTTGCGCTTGTAGAAAGATGGTATCGAGATGGAAAAGTCGTCGAGATTAAAATATGTTGGGTGTACAAGTTTGCATAAAGAATGCTAATATATAATACTACTATTTGTAAGTGTGGATGTTTAAGAAGAGATAGTGGTCCGAATGGGTTAAATCGTTTTTTCTCTTTTTGATCTGTTGATGTAGCTGATGGATTAATTTGCTGATAGAATGTCTCTGGAAGAAAAAAGAAAATCACAAGAATAATTATGACTCCTAATATCAATAAAAACCAGAATATTGATCTAGAGTAGGAAAATAGAAATTAAAATAAACTCATTAAGAATTGTAACATGTTTATATTAATTCAAACCTCCATCCAAATGCTTCCCCTAAATAACCTCCAATTACAGGGCCAATTACTGTTCCTATTTGAAATTAGTATTAAAATTAAAACTTTCAAATAATACAATCAACAAATACAAAACACATACCAATTAGCGGGCCGACGTAAAATAGACCAAAAGACATGCCTCGCTCTAAAAAAAAAAAGAGAAGTGAATTTGAATGTACATATATGAATAATAAACCTTAATAATTTTAAATACCTAAAGGCGGATATATATCGCTTATTGTTCCTGCTCCAATACTTTGAACGGCTGAAGCACCGCATGCTTGTAAGGCCCGCATTATTAGCAGTAACCAAACATTATACGATAAAGCACAAATGAAAGACGCAACAATAAAGATTAAAAATGAAGATAAATAAACGTTTCGTCGAGTGCCTCGCGTATCGGAAAATGATGCCCATCCAAGCGGCTAATTATAAATAAGAAGGAATACATTAAATCATATTAAAATAAATAAAATGTTTAACATATTTAATTTCGTACTGCGATTCCGAGAACTAAGATAAATACGCCGACTATTGGAATTAAACGAAAGATATCGTGATAAATTTCAATTACAAACGTGTAAAATAGATTAATAAATTATTAGTATACCTAATGAATTCGCAAGTATTTGTTGAATATTCAAGTCTTCTCGAATTAAATTTAGAATTGGATAAAGGATTCTAATTATAAAAGAAAATAAACAACAAGAACGAATCGTTATTCTTCACCATAAAAACTGAATAAAAAATACATACGTGCTAGAAAGAGGAGCAATTATCCCGGCAAAAGCAATCAAGAACAAAGTAATCCGCTTTTTCCCTTGTGACCAATTCATTGGATTGTTCTCATCTAACGGTATTCTCTCTATTTTCTCGTCATCGTCAAGAATACAGTTCGTTACGACTTTATCGTCATGACAGATAATTGTCAAGTCTTCGACATTGTCAGCGTTATTAGGATGACATGAATTGATTATTTTGTGTTCACGATTTATTATCTCAAAGGTTATTTTAGGACTACGTTTAAAAATTTGAGTGTCGCCAAGTGATTCCTGAGGAAATCCAAATTTATTATCTTCGGCATTATTATCACCATGTGTTGTTTTTGGAAATTGAACATTGTAATTTGTAGTTGTAATCTCAATTGATGCTGATTCAACGTGTACTTGCGAACTCCTTTCATTTTCATTAAAAGATTCCGGCTTGTCGTTTTCCAAAGTCTCGCAATTTTTAGAATTATTCAAATCTGTTATAGATGTTTTTATGTTTGAATCCATAAATTATGAAGAATAGTGTGAGAAATACTCTACGAACAGATAAACGATGGACTAGGTCTTTTTATTGACAAAAAGCAAACGCCTTTCCAAAGAATCATCGTATATCATCAAAAATTTAAGAAATTTAATTAAGGCATACTAGATTATTTAAGGCGTTCACTTTATCTGTTTTCTGATAAAACAAATCATGTATTTAATCTTATATTCTTCTTTAAATAATAATAAATTAGAAATAAAAGTTTGGTGCAGCACTTATACACCGTTTATTTAGCTAAGAATAAATATTTGAATTTCTGTTAATTACATTCTCGGTCAGATACAAGGTAATTAAAAACACAGGATTCCGCGTGAGATAATAACAATGGAGTTGTTAGTTCTGCTTAATTAACGATATGGTCTTGTATTTTTTATAATTTGAGTATATTACTATCACGACGACATAATGATTGTAATTGTAGAGATTGTTGCAATCTTACAGAATTTTATAATTACATACTTTAAAAATTTGCTTATACACTATCAGAATTGAACTTTTTTAATTTAAATTTGATCAATTATTTCAAATATTACAAACTATCATTTTTATGATATGAAAAACAATCGTATTTAACGTTAAGCGAACGTAATGAAAATTGTTTAATTTGTATTTTATTTTACTTAAATAATGAATTATTTTTATAGATTAATAGCAATTTATTGAAATATATTTCTTAATTTTTAGCAATTTCGGATATATCTTTACACAATAAAAAATTCTTTATAACATGTACTGTATGTAATTCAAACAATCAATCTTTAAATTCAATATTATAAAAATTTTTATCTACATGTACCTTATTAACTGTTATTACGTACCATGTAATTTTTTTACTACGCATCACTATATGATCGACAACCAGCCTAAAACATTTTTACTGTTAGTGAAATGAGTCACCCTTCGTGTCAATCGGCCAACCGGGTCGACCTGGCTGAAACTCCTTTCTATTTTTGGTAAATGTTACATCGTTATCGAGTATCACTAATTTTGCATATTGTGAAGCAATGCGCTGTAAAGTGCTCTAAGACGAAGAATAATGGTAGGTATCGGTATTTTTGCTTGTATTTTTAATATACGTTTATATGCGGATTCATTAAGCAATCTTTGCTATTCTATACAAATTCTAACTTTTAATATCAAAAAGACATGTCATGTCTATATGATATCAGACGCACTTGCATGATAATTACAATATTTGACATGTCTTTGCACTTCTTGACACTTTACCCACACGTATCAATTTATACTAATAAGTTATATAGACTAACACTTTTCAAATTATAATTATTTCTTTTTCTCTCTCTTCCCTAAAAACCACTATTCCACGCTATTAATAAATGTATTATTATTTGAACAATAATACAATCAAATTTATAAATGTTATTATATCAAATCTATGTCTATCAGAGAAAGTCTTGGCATCGAAGTCACTGTGATGAATTTATTGGTCGAAAGAGTTTATCAACGCCAAATCAAGGTTCAATAAATTTATTATTGTATTACAAATGAATACCTATTCAAAGAATTGCTTTAAATAGAAAGTACATGTACATGTATTAATACTGGTTACAGTCGACTTACGATATAACGACGTGCAGATTCTATTGAATTTATATTGTTTACAATGGGATCTGCACGTCGTTATATCGTAAGTCTGTATAATAGAATTACAGCACATATTGTATCACGCAATTATCACGCCATTCTCCTTAACTAAAAAAGGTATGTGTGTAATTTACCATTTGGCCGAACAAACAAACTTTGATAATGAACAAGTAAAAAAAAATACTGGTGCTCCTATCAAAAAAATAGTTGATATTATTATACAGCGAATACTCTAAGTGGATTATTATTATTTTCTTCTTGAAATTGATTCAGAACTTTTTCATTGTCTTTTCTATCATATTCCAAAAATCTCGATATCTACTGATCTTTTCCATTTTTATCGATAGATATACGTATGCTAATTCGTTTAAGGTATTTTTGCTACGTAGTGTTTACGTATACATGTACATGTACATGATTCTACATGATTTTGAATACGTTGTCAAAAAAAGTAAATATCATTGTCTTGTTAGCATGTGTTTGACATTCCATATGGAGTTGAGAATGTGTTATATATATCGTTATATAACGATAATGATTTTTTCCGCAATTCGATATGTGGTGTTTGCATCTCGAAAGGATTGTCTTTAACTTTAATCCGGAACAGAATTTCTCGTTATCGTTACGTATTATTATCGTTACCACCTTCATTGTTAAATTCGAAATTTTACAATGAAGTGAATTTGGTTTAGAACTTTTATTTTAAAGTCAATTTGGTTCAGAACTTTGCTTCTATCGTGCTTTCACATAAACATTTGCATAAGAAAAATTTTGTTAGATATCATTGAATGCACGGAAAATTCTCTTGAAATCATAACGAGTATGTAAAAGGACGCCGATATCTATTTGGAGTGTGTAAATAAAAACTTAAGCTTTATTATTTCGCTATAGTCTAATTTATTTTGAAAAGCTTGAACACTCTAATTGGTGACACTTCAAAGATTTTCAATTGGATTGAAGGTCTGGTCTGTTTAACGATCAACAAATAATTATCTTATGCTTCAATATTTGGTTACAAGCATAAAATCATGTCAAGTATTTTCTTACGTATATCGATCTGTCATTAATATCGAAATAAAATAGTTAAATGTTTCGCAAGCATCCAACCTGATTTGCCGATTCAAAAAATTATGTGGTAGCAATTTATTATAATAGCATAATTTATTCAATCTAACAAACTTTCTCTCTTTAAATCTTTAGGAGATAATTTTTAATTTAACAGTTTCTGATGCATCTTTTTTGTTTAAAACTCAATAAACTCATTATTTTTGTACATCAATTTATATCGATATTTCCAGTGAATATTCTATTGTTACGCCCTATAAAAAAAAGGCAAGCACGTAAATGCACGTAAATATACGGAAATCGCAAGGAAAGGTAGGTATGTAGGCACGTAAAACGCAACAAATTCCGTATACTTAAACACGTTCAGCACGGGGGTTTTTTGACGCGGAAATTGTCATTCTGTGCGATTCCGTGTCAAAAAAAACTGTGTTTAAGTATACGGAATTTGTTGCGTTTTACGTGCCTACATACAGGAGGTGTAAAAAGTATTAGACACTTTTATTTTATTATTTACTTTAAAATGTATATAATAAATTATTTTTAAATTTTTAAATATAATAGTTTACAATTATATAACAAAATAACAAGATTTTATACTTTTTGGTTTGTTGATTGTTAAGAAAATTTAAATTTATTTATAAAATTGCTTTTGCAGGACTAAATATTACATATTAATTACTTGATAATTACTTAATAATTTATATTGAAAGTTTCATTGTTAATAGTTTAAAACATTGTAAATTAATAAAAAAAATTTGATATTTTTTTATTCATTGATTATTGAAAAAATCAAAATTTAAAAACATATTAAAAATACAATTTTAAAAGATTAAATATTTAAAAACTTTAAAATTTAATTATTTCATTAACCAGCAATCAGAATTAACTAATTTTTTAAAAGTATATTTAATTTTACTAAATAAAATAAATAATAAATTCTGATTGCCAGTTATTTAAATTTGGATTTTTTTTAAATAAATAAAAATGCAGCAAACTAATTTTGTAAATAGATTTTGATTTTGATTTTATTAACAATCAATAAACCAAAAAGTATAAAATTTTGTTATTTTGTTTATATAATTATAAACTATTATATTTTTAAAAATTTAAAAATAATTTATTATATACATTTTAAAGTAATTAATAAAATAAATGTGTCCAATACTTTTTATACCCCCTCCCCACTCTTCCTTGTGATTTACGCGAATTTTACGTTGGGTCATTCGATGCTCTATGTAGTTAGTAAAATTTATAACGATAATCGAAGATTTTCGTGTAATATTCAATATGAAAACTGACGTGTGAGCAGTTTGTACAAAAGTAAGTGTGTCTTATCCATTCTGTCAAGAACTTGCGAACTGGAGAATAATCAAGCAAAAGTAGACAAAATGGATGCCGATTTCGAATGTATTATATTCTATAAGGAGATATTACTTTTCCAATTTTATATATAGTTTTGTTCGTGGAGACCCAGGCAACAACTTTATTTAAAGGCTCTTTGAGTGCTTTGGCCGAAACTTGACGAAAAATTCGAAAATGCAATTACATCGATTTTTAGTTGATCGACATCATATGTTCAATTTTTACATGTGACAAATCGTGTGACTGATAGTAAAATACGTCTGTTTTTTTGTTTATTTTATAATTAAAACAGTTCTTTCAATTTAAATGACATCATTTTTTCAAAATACAATTGATTAGCTTTAAAAATGATATGGTGCATAACATCTAAAGTCATCAAACGTTTGTATTTTACAAAGAAGTAAATGCAAAATTTAATCCGTGAATATGATAAAATAGGCCCTTTCTGAGTATATTCACGGATTAAATTTTGTATTTACTTCCTTGTAAAATACAAACGTTTGATGACTTTAGATGTTATGCACCATATACATGTACATGTAAAATTTAGAAATAATTATTATAAATATTCATAGTTTGGGCGTACATAGAGCATCGAATACGTACCCCATTTTTACGTGCAAAAATATCTGTCATACAAGTGTGTGAGCTAAATAGGAAGTACATGTACATATATACAATAAGCATCTAAATCACATGTATATGTGATATGAAATTCTGTCAGATTACAAAAAATGATGTCAATGATAAGCATGCAGTTCGTATGAACACGCACGTCTGACTGTGTATTTACACGAAGTGGTACGCATGGCTTTTTTCCGGAATACTTTATCTAAATGTGCATTGATAGAATACTTTATCTAAATGTGCATTGATAGAATACTTTATCTAAATGTGCATTGATAAAATACATGTAAAAAAATCCATCATACGAACGTGTGTGCCCCAATCATTTAACGTTAAGATACAGTCAATTCGTAAATGTATACCCTCGAGAATATAAATCCCATTATAGAAGACAAATTAAACAAACATGTACATATATTTATAACGAT
>CAJVPL010001899.1:0-11240 GCA_910591945.1 Ambispora gerdemannii
GTAAGATTTTCATGTAGAAATTAGTTGAGCATTATTGCGGAATTAAGGGATTTATTGTTACTACGGTAACAGTACTCAGATGTATGCAAGTGTGTTTATTTTTTTTTGAGTTGTGGTATAAACTTTAGTAAACTCTAAAATTAGGATTTATCATAGTTTCTTATGTAATATAAAAATGCCTGAATTAACAAACAAAGTTATTGATCAAAGAAATAAACATAATATATTTGTTCTCATTTAATTATACTGATTCGTAAAGATCGGGCAAGGCGAAAGAAATCGGGCTTTTCGGGGGACAATATTTTAATAGAAAACAACCAACTTATTTGCATAGAACTCCATTGGTAGCTTGAACGTCATCAGAGTTAAATTTAAATAAAAAGCTATTTGAATCTTTGTTAAGTGAATTCCATTCAGATGGATTATAACCAATGATCTTTTCCTCATCATTTACTTGAATGGCAACAACTGTTGAACCTTTATTATCACACAGAAGATGAAAGTCGGCATTCTTAAACCCGTCACGACTACCTCGCGCTAATAGCTTTAATTCAATTAATTTATTTAATTTGTTCTTTAATAGCCAATTATTTTAGAGGACTGATTCGACGAAAGAATTGAAGAGTCGATATGAAAATTTTGAGTTTGCTAACTGGGTGTAAGTTAGTCTTATTTTCTTCACTTTCTGGAACCAAATAATGATGCAATAAATCTCTATAAAGTGTTCCTGGTAAAATTTCAGTATACAGCACAGCATCATCACTTTATTATAAAAATCAACTGAATTGATGTGGAAGAAACGAATCAATGACAAAAAATTTTCGAGTGTGCACCTGAGTTGTTGCGTCCCTTTTTCCGCTGGAATCGTCAAATCAATTTCGCCAGCATCTGCAGTTTGAGAGATTCCTCATTCAAGCACCCTTTCCCAAAGATCGATTCCATTCAAATTAAGATCGTCACGTTTGAGTAAACAAACTAGCGCTGATTCATGTAACTTGGTAAAATCAGTCGACTGAAAACAGCTGCTGCATTTTGACATGTGATAGCTGTGCAAAATTCATGAAGTTTGGTAAAAGAGTTATGCTCGAAAGCAATTTGATTGATTAAGAAAAAACTATCCGTTAAAGATTCGAGTGGCTCGAGAAGACAGATTTGGTTGTATTCAATCAGATCCTCAAGAATCAACTCATCGGCTGCAACTAATAAATCCAAAAGTGTCGAAACACCATGTTTTAGCAAATCGAGTTTTCCACTGTAAATGTATCTAATCCAGACAAATTTTTATTATTACTTTTATTTCATATTATCGCTTCATTTTAACATGAAACACCTTAGCAATGTTTCAAAAGCTCGAGGTTCGATATTTGGTTTCTTAAAGATAATAAACTTACGTATTCGGTTCTCATTTCACCCATGCATCCGAAAGTGCTGCCGCAAATATTGCGACTGCGCCACTAATATTGCTGAGTGGGCTAAAAATACGTTGAGTATGCTGATTTTCACCAACAATAATCGAAATGTCACAATAGTTGGGATTTTTTATAGAGCTTATCGAGTGTGAGGTTAATACGTAACAAGTCAGGTGGCATTTTTATTTAGTTATTTTTTAACGATAACAGTATTTAACGTTAGCGTTAGTTTTTTCTTTGAATGTATTTTTCGTTGTACATGTTAACAGTTCTCCATAACAATTCATCACGTACTGTATTCATGTTTTTAGTTACTTGTGTCATTGCCACTATGGCAATTTAGAGCTATCTGGATCTATCTTCGAAAGTTTAAAAAGTTTAATTGTATTAGAAAATGAAAAAGCAACTTGCTTGCACTTTAGGATTGGTTCATTTTTACCTCGCTTATAAAATAGCGATAGCTCTTCTTTTAATACAACAATAAAAACAGAATTTATCATTTAGATATGCATCATCGTTATTGTATTGTTAAAAGAAGAGTTATATACCTTCATAAAACTTCCATTTGTGCATTTATGTGTAAAATAATTGAAGAATGCTATTAGGGATAAATGAAAATTTATAGAAGTAATCCAATTGTATGTAAATATGTTATCTGCTATTAATTTAGTAATAACTAATATTCAGAGAACTTAAATTATTTAGATTTTAGAAAAATCATTATATTTCGACAATGCATAATTAGATTAATTAAATTCAATAATTCTTACATGTTCATACAGTCGCAATTTTCTAACTCACACTCTTTTAAATGAATTTTATAGTGTTCCAAAGGTATGCATTAGGAGAAGCATAAGTTATATAGAATAACTACTGTCTCTTCGCGACACTACGATAAACTTTATACAATTCATGATATTTAGTTATACGTAAAAGCACCATAAATACACCCTCTCCCAAGATTAATCAAGTAAAAGAAATAATTTGGTCATCACCGGCATTTCTTGTTATCATATCAGAAGCTTCTCATCAATTCCTAAAGATTATCTAGAAGTATCATCACCAATATCTATAATACGATTGTTCGGAAGTCCAAATTACATCAGATATGAAACTCTGAAATTTAGCATCTTATTAGATGAGTGTGAGTGTGCATTTATAGATATTAAGTATTTAAAGATCTTATGAACTTAGGACTAGGTCGGAACGTGATTTAGGAAGTTTTACTATATATTCGAATAACATAAAAAATGAAAGCAAAAAACAAGAGAACAAATATCAACTAATTAAAGTTTCATCTCAAATCCGATATCAGCTTTGGTAATGTAGGCTAAGAAAAATAAAAATGATTAGATTTTTATAAAATAAAAATTATGATTCACTTAAACTTCTGTAACAATCACATTTTGCTTAAAGCTATTTCTATTAGAAAAACTCATAAAATATTATTTTTTCTTTTATCTTGATTGATAGTAGATAAAAATCATCACTGTTGTGAAGTTTATCTGATTCTTCCAACACGTTTTCTATAGGACATTTACTGGTTGATTTTTTGCAATTCTTCGGTAAGTATTTTTTTCAGAGCCTTTTCTATCATTTAAATATAAATTCAATAAACCACGAAAAGCATATTCTATCATATTCACGGATTAAATTAAATTTGTATTTACTTATTCAGGAAATTCATTGAATTTATAAATTACATTCTATGCTTCATACCAAATTATCAAATAAAGTCTAAAATTTTTTATAGTGGTATTTAGGAAAAGAATTGTATAAATATTTCATCATGTTTCTATTTCCATTGTAGTTTCATTTATTTTTTCAATGTCAATTTGTTATTTATTGCTGTGATAAGTGTTACGGATAAATTATGGTTTCATCTATATTAACACCAGCTTTGGTCGTCAATAGCTGTTATGTATTTTCTTCAAATTTTATAAAGGACGGAATGTGTGATGCCATGCACATTATGGTCTAATTTTTGAAAATGATTTATATCTATATGGCCCCGATTTTAATACTTCTGTGGAAAAAGCTCCTACGACAATGGTTTGTTGAGTTCTGACAGTGGAGAGTATTTTAGCATCACGGATTATGAAGTATTACAAGTGGTGCCGAAATAAATTTTTTTATTTCATTTATTATAATAAGTTATTTATTTAAAAAATTAGCATAAACATTCTTTACGAAATAAGAAATTAAATTTATAGATTGCTTTATAAAAATTATTGTTTTTTAAATTACTCATTACATTTATATGTTATAATTAAAGATATGGACTGGTATTCTTTATATTTCATTGAGCTTAAATATTTAAAAGCATATTGATACAGATTTACTACGTATGCCTGTTCTTGAAATTATCTCACGACTTCTATGTACTATATACACTGGTGAAAAAATTTCATATTATTGTCACACTTTATACGTAATTACGTTTATTCACATGATTTACAATCATCACGTATTTTATTTTATCAGTTACTTTAGATTACGTTGTTATTGCTATTAAATAGATCCATAATAATAAAAACAATAACAACAATGAGTTGTTTCATAATTGTAAACTATGGGTTACCATTTAAAACTGATAATAAAAATGGTAATGAATCTCTAATCGATTAGAAATACTATTAGGTAAGTAGGGTTTTTGATCGTGTACATGTATTTAGCAAAAGATAAAACAATTATTCATTCACGTGTTTTTACATTCACCGTTCCAGATCCATTTGTTTTTACATTCACCGTTCCAGATCCATTGGACAACGAGACGTTTGAATGGTAGGTTCTCATGTAAATAATCCACTAACACTCAATATACCTTTTCAAATTTTTCGATAATTCCATATCGTATTACTTTCGAACTAACCATGCTTCCACCAGACAATGACAAATTTATCTGACTTCTAACTATGTGGACAAATCCAATTTCGGCCAAACACAAATCTTTGAAATAATCATGAATTTTCTGGATGATCACGAATCTGGCTTGCTGGACCAAAACATTAAGATTTCGCATTGTACTGATTGACTACTTGTCGCTAGTCATCAATGTTATTCGCGGTTGTCCTGATCACGTGAGCAATGAACATAGTGGGAGATTTTGTGATGAAATTTGAGGTAAGATTTTTATGACTAAAGGGATATAACTTATTTAATATTTGTGATTTATTTCAACTAATAATTAATTATTAAATTCACAGGTTAAAATCTATGAAATCTAAATCAAATCAGGATTTCAAACGCTCAAGGATATACAGTACAAATCATAAGCAACCGACCCCCCTTTAACTTTCCGAAAATCATGTCTAATGTTATGAAATTTTCCGGATACAAATGCTGATCATGGTGCCTTTTATAGGGATACGATAAAGCGTTGTACGTACCTTCAGGTAATCCATCCAATGATGATGCGCAAATTTTGTTGATCACCAATAAAAATGCACAAATTTTGATCAACACGGCAAAACAAATCCGTCACAAGAAAATTAAAAAGGCGAATAATGCGAACAACACGGAAAACGAATGGGTAAACCTAGCTTGAAAGGTCGGGAAGACAATTTTACATATAACCTTTACTCCAGTCCTACCCTAACCCTTATCCTGACCTTATAAAGCATTGACCGGTGATTGATCACGTCGGTACAACGCTTTATCATATCCCCTTTTATAGATTTGTAGAGCTTCTATATCGGATATTGTATGTTCATAAAACTTTCAAGTTCAAAATATAATCAGTTATTTCTTAACACACATCTCAATATCCAATAATCTAATTATTGACATCCAGTGCTCCGATTTGAACAAAAATACTTTCATTCAATTTGCCTAGTCGAGATGAATCAAATGGTAATATTTTTGTTCAAATCGGATCACTGGACGTCGAAATATTGCGTCCTATTCATTTTTTTTTGACGTTAACAAAAATGAAACAGCCAATTTAGGACGTGATATTTCAATCTCAGTGATCCGATTCAAACAAAAATATTACCATTCGATTCATCTTGATTAGACAAATCGCATGTATTATTTTTGTTCAAATCGGATCACTGGAGATCGAGATATTACGTACATTCTAATTTGACCGATTCATTTTTCTGGCATGAAAAATTGATCGACAAATAAGAATCGGTCACTTTAGGACATAATATCCTAAAGTGACCAATTTATTGTATTTAGAACATGAAAATTTATGAATATACAATACCCGATATAGAAGCTCTACCAATCTGTAAAAGGCATCACGATCAGCATTTGTAATGTTCTTTATATCCGGAAAATTTCATAACATTAGACATGATTTTCAGAAAGTTATGGGGGTCGGTTACTTATGATTTGCACTGTATGATAGTTGGAGTGAAGTATATCAAATTCTATTTATTCGAAGTATTGTTTTCTTTTATAGATTATTACGCTGAACATTCTTGACTTATTTATCCTAGAATTAATAGCAATAAGATAAATTCCTCTTTAAATTAACAAAAATCTTATCAAAATTATGGATAATAAAATACTTATCTAAATAAATATAATAATATAATTTAAGACTAAATAATTTATGTATCATTTTTAATTTTAAATTTAAATAATTTAATATTGAAATCAATATTTTTAAATTTTGACTTATATTATCACGTGATAAAACTGGATCATTAATCCGGATCTGGATCGAATATGATTTATATCACGTGACAGTCACTTTGATTTGCCGTGGCTAGGGTACTAAATAGACTTAAAAAATTTATCTAATAAATGAAATTTAAGAATTGCATTAATAGAAGAATAATGCAAATAAGAAATGCATTAATCTAAAATTCTAATCTAAAGGTATTGCGATAATTTTTTCTATCAGTTTCATTTTTTGTATCTGTTTAAATTTCTATCAAAATACAATTGAACTGATATAGGTCTATCAAGTTCCAAATGAGTATCAAGCAAGTCAACTTTAAATTCTCAATTCATTATAGTAGCTTGCCATGAATTCTGTTGTATAAAAATTTAATTAACGCACCTTTTTAATTCAGCTTTATTGAATATATAATAGCTCACTTAAGAAATGAAACACAAAAAAAATTGGCGAGATATGAATATCTTGTCATTAAAGAATTATGTGAAAATAAAAGTAAATGAATTATATTCATTAAAATAATACATATCAACTAATGCAAATTTTATTTTCATCTATTATTTCCTTTATATACTAATATTTTTTTAAAATTTTTTTAGTATTTCACGTAATATGACTGACTTGTATAAGTAATTAGAAATAGCAAAAAATAAATATAAAAGCTTTTATTATTACTTTAATTTTTGTAAATTACTTTTAACCATTCTAAATAACAATTCTAACCATATTTTATTTGAAAAATATCTTGAATCACTCAAGAAAAATGCTCATGAATATTCACATTACAAGAAGAAAATTATTTAGTACAGGAAATTGCTGCTTTAAAGCAGGTGGATTTTGCTTCAGTCCTATGAATTTGCAAAAAAAGAAAGAACTGGAATCTTTGATAATCTAAAAGAAATTAATTATTCACGTCTTTTAATCAACCACTATGAAAGATATGCTATCTGGTTGTTAATGATTGAATAGTGCTCTATTACTATAGAGATCAAAAATCAAACTTAAATTTAATCTTGGAATTGATATTTCTATAGAGAACATATGGCAAATATTTCAGAGAGATAGTCTATACCCAAAAACTAAATGCAAAAAGCTGATACTCAAAAAGACATACTAAAAATGTTGACTTACTTGGATGAAAAATACTGAGATTTCATAATCAATGATTAGTGGTTGGTTCTTTGATCTGACAAAAGTAAGTTCCAGCTTTTTAGATCAGACAGCTATAAATATTGCTGGATAAAGTCTGTTAAACAATTATTATATCACTCCTACTATAAAGTTTGGTGATAATGCAATAATAGTTTGGAGTTGTATAAATCTGACAGAGTGGAACAACTCAGAAAAATTGATGTAAGAATGAATGCTGATTTCTTTATCAATATGTTAAATAAGAATCTATTAGACTCACTGTTAGCGAAAGGGCTGGATAAAGAAGAAATCTTTTATCAGCAAGCTAACAATCCTAAACATGTATCAAGGAAAGCGCAAAACTGGTTTCTTGATAATGAGATCAATTTGCTTGATTGGCCGACCCAATCTCCTAATCTAAGCCCATCGAAAATCTTTGAAATGAGATTGACTGGTGGTTATGACAACTTCCTGATCCACTTTCAAGCAAGACGATTTGTGGGTGAAGCTCCAGATCATGTGGAATGGTATCGAAGCAGACTTCTGTGAATGGTTGGTTGCTTCAATACCAGAAAGAGTAAATGATATTATTAAGGTGAAGGGTGGTTATACAAAATAATAGTGTAATATTGTATTTTGTTAGTTTGTGTTTTTTCTAGTTGCTATTAGTTTATTAAAAAGAATCATATCTTTAAATATTGTCCTCGAAATCGGATGATTTAAAAAAATTTTAAAAAGATTGATTATTTTTTTAAACAATTTCCAAAAAAAGAAATCGTTAATATCAATTATTATAATAACAACGAATAAAATCCGCTTACCTTTACCTGCGTACAATTCCTAAATGACAAGATATTCGTATTTCGCCATTTTTTTTCCTGTGCTCCGTTTCTTAAGTGAGCTACTGTAATATGATAGAAAATTTTTTATTTACTTCCTCTTTTGGCCATCAAAGGAATTTCTTAATACGTCCACTCAAGGTTTTACATGATGGCGGATCACCTGGCTGAAATTTTAGAGAAATCTCAACACTGTACGTCCATTTTAATGCACGAGTTTTAATAGTATCTTCATTCAATCTATATTCAACTGCTCCACGCAATGTGGCTGCCATGGAATTACAACTATGCAGCTCTTAAACTTTTGCTTGATGATATTTTGATTCACTAAAACCTCCAACCATAAACATCACAGAAAAATCGCTTGGCGTTCGAAAATCAAGTTCAATTATTCATTCTTCATCCAACTTTTCTCTAGTTTGATCCCTAGCATATTGTTTCAAGGCGGGACATTTTTTCAATATATAATTTGTATGTCCTAAAATTGGAAGATTCACGGTAAATGAAATCTTGATATCTTCACAAAATTGATTAATCATATAGTGAAATTGGCCGTAGCGCTTATCCCGTAGAATTGCATTGCATCTTCTCCGACCTTACTTTCGAAATAGTTGAGAATTCTTTATCTACATAGGTACTACCGCAAAAGTCGCCGGAATGCCCTGTAGCCTCGCCAATCTGATTATCATCTAATAGTTTTCGAACGGTTAAATCTACCGTACCGCCACCGCAGTCAACGACCCGATATGATGCTGATTAGAAAATAAACGTTAGAATTAATGTATCATCATAAAGTGTAGTCATGTGTGCACACCTTCGGTTATCAAGTTCTGTTCTTTTAGCGTCTTTATGTATATAGGGCCGCAGCTTCAGCTAAAATAAAAAACGAGATAAATATTGCAATAACGAGAAATACGTGGTAAACGATCGGTAACAACGCTTTAATTAAGTTAGCATAATATATGCATTATCTCATGATAGTCTTCGTACTTTCGGTGAATTATGCAGTTATTTATTAGTCATAATTGCTAAATTTCTTGATATTAAGGAAACAATTATTTGTATCTAAAATTACCTGCGGGGGGGGGGACAGTGACCACCAAACGCACATGGCTAAAGAAATTAATTCTTGGCCAACGGCGTTAAACTTCTTTAATAGACTACAATAATAATATTCGACATGAATAAAAGAGGTCCGTTGAATATTACACTTCAAATTTAGACACAATTTTACCTTACCTATGAAAATTTAAATAAACAATAATTTCTGCAGAAAAATTTGGAGGGCGTTTTGTTTTTTGTTCTTCCGGAGCGTTGCCTAAATGCAACTTAAAAAGTTCGATGGTTTTTGGTGGTTGTGACGCAGCTTTCCTTCGACGCCTCTGAGGTTCACCGACTAAAGCTTGAGAATCCCACACAATAACATCTTTGAAATTGTCATAATATTGTAATAGTGTTAGTTTTTAATGGTCCTTTCCTTCCGAGCCAATCGTCATTAATGATAACCTCGCAAATTTGAATATGAGCAAACGCAAAACTCTTTCGTAAAGATGAAGAAGAAAGTGTATTAACGTGAAAGCTTTCAAAAAATTAAGTTAATTCCAAGTTTAAGTACATACGAACGCAAATTTCTCGTGACATCAATTATTGTTATTCTTTATCGCATCTTACCTATGCCCACTACAACACGAATGTCCTCCAGCGTATCAGTTCGAATTCAAATTGATAAATACTATATGAGAAAGAATAAAATGCCATGGTATTTGTTTTATAGAAAGATGATTTATAAATAACGTGTATTTTTTCGTGGACAGACAGATGAGAAAGGTAGCATGCAACGAACTTTTACATGTGCATGCAAAAATTGTGAACACACATGATGACTTCTTATTTTTTGTGGAAGACAATTGAAGTTAGCTAGCAACAACACATAAAATGAATTTTTTCAGAAACATTATACGTATTGCACAAAAGCGAAATGAAACGGATATGATAAATTTTCTTAGGAAGACTTCGATTTTAAGAATTTGGTTCTTTCTTCGTTCATATATGGTGCATAGCATCTAAAGTCATCAAACGTCTGTATTTTATAAAATGGATAAACTTCTTTACTAAGAAGTAAATACAAAATTTAATTTATGAATATACTCAGAAAGGGCATATTCTATCATATTCACGATTAAATTTTGTATTTACTTAGAAAAGAAGTTTATCCATTTTATAAAATACAAACGTTTGATGACTTTAGATGTTATGCATCATAGTATAATTGATGTAATGTTTCAGGCGAAACTATCTTTCAAAATCCGAAACCCAAATTTGGAAATATTTTGTAGGGGGAAACTACGCACGTAGTTTCACTAAATTCTGAATGCATAAATTTTTCGTATTGGTAATGAAAAGCGATATGTTCTATACAAATTCACTTGTCTTCAAATACCATTCAATATTTTTTGTTACGAGATAGCAAATGACAATTTCAGTAATCTAAACAATAAATTATTCTCTAATTCTTCGCAAATTTTGGATTACTGATTATTTGATTATTTGTATCAAGACGCTTAGGCAAATAAATATGCTTATTCAGGTATTCATGTCGTTGTTATGCTGTTAAAGTCGTATGGTATCTTTGTAAGTGAAATAATTTTTTGACTATTTAAATAACTACAAAAATTTATTCATCGTAAATATTCGTTAAAGCACATACGATATTAGGTGTACGCTATTTGCAGTACGAGACATAATGTATTTCTTCTCTTTCTTACATTAAAATAGATAACCTCTTGAATTCATTTTCTATAGATTTTTTGTATAATTAATATATCTCATTTATTTAAAAAAATTTAACCGAATATCTCAATAAATTTCCTTCTTTTGTCGCCTCCGGTTTAACAAGATTCACTGTATTATATTTAGTGACAAAAAATAATTTATCAGTTCGTTAGACAATAATTTTGCTTACCAATCAGGTGATTATTACGCCGATCACTATACTAATGTGATTACGTACTACCACTACATGTTCGTACATGTAACATTTCTGGAAGTAAAAATCCGAAACATTTCTGTTTCCTGCGAAAAATAATCTGAGAATGAATAAAATTACTGCAAATTTATCTTCCTCTAGTCTGATTATAAAACCAAACCATCAAATACGAGGACTAACCGAACCAATTATTGAAGAAATATTTAGTTGTTTTGATAAAACGATTCATTCTTCGCGGGATTTAA